>CAJNSZ010002343.1:0-16154 GCA_905329745.1 Rotaria sp. Silwood2
CCACACCCACACCCACACCTACACCCACACCCACACCCACACCCACACCCACACCCACACCCACACCCACACCCACACCCACACCCACACCCACACCCACACCTACACCTACACCCACACCCACACCCACACCCACACCCACACCCACACCCACCCACACCCACACCCTCAAACATTTCGGATGGTGCTGCAATGGATTTTTGTTTATGATTTAGAGTGTCGATTTAAATTTACTTTTATGATAAACACAAATTTCTCATAATTTATATTTATTGTAAAGTAAATGACAAATGACACCCCTATCCATATGCTGATACTATGTATGTTGGATTCACAATAGTTTTTGTTTCTTTTTTTATTCTATTTAATAATCAACTCACCAAATTCAAAAAACTCCAGCTGATGTGTTTGTTGCTAGTAGAATATTTCTTGTCGAGCACTGTTCGTTTGTATTCTTATTCAAAGGAGTCGACTATTACTTTTACAACATACAAACATTTTCTTTTGATGCGTTCTGTCTTTCTTGTTTCGTTCTGTTACATGTTTTAAAATTCGTTTTCAATATGCTTTACGCTGAAAAAACTGCGCGTAGCAACAGTACCATCGGCAACGAGTAACCAGAAACAAATCAAAATCAAGCATGCATATTCAAACAAACTCACAATTCACGAGCAACTAGCAGTAAGAGATGCATTTCATTATCCTTCAATGCTTAGATTGATAATAATTAACAGAGCGCAGTTGTTTTAAGAAATTAGATTCAATGTTAGGACCGCGTAAAAATTCTCTTTCTTGTATAGAAGAGTCATGCAAACATAAATTGTCTGATAGCTCGCTTGCTTGCTTGTGCGTCTGCACTTCATTGATTGGTCTAAAACAAGATGAAGATAAAAACGATTATTTTTCATAAAGCTTGACCGTAGGATAATTGAGGATGCGGAGCTGGAATCTGATGTTAGTTTTAATTTATTAATTAATCACTAATTAATAACTGATTATTAATTATTAATATTTTCTATAAAACTTGACCAAATGGTAGTCGAGGATCGGGAGTTAGGGACCTATGAGAACACCTTTTCTGGTTCCCGTTCTCGCATTGAAAATTTTTGTTCCCGTTCTGTGTTCCCGTTTCCGTAATGCTTTGACAACAGCTGCAATGATTTCATTACTCACATTCATCGAAACTACTCCTACTTCATTCTAGCCTTTAGTGATCTCTTGTTTCTCACAATACAAGATTTCGTATTTTAAAACTAAATCTCTGATGTGAAGCTCATGAAACTATTGAAACTTGAAACTTGGAAGCTGAAATTCCAATTGAGTTCAAGTGTGAACTTTGACATACATGTAATTTTGATGGATCCAGCTTCGATGCCGACGATGGTGGTAAAGAATATCGTGGTTCTCATAATCTATGTTTGAATTAACTTATATGATTTTGTTGATTGATATTTGTTATCTTTTCAATTATATTTAAAGTAGTTATTGGAAATTAAATGCTGTAACATAAACAGATTTTAATTTAAACAGAAATCGGACATATGGTTTGCCGGGAACAGTAAATTTGTAATACGATTCCTGTTCCCGGAGTGTCCACCTCAGTTGCCGTTCCCCCATTCCTGATTCTGTCGTCTCACGAGAATTCCCGTTCCCGATTCCCGCGAGAAACGGGACAAGAAAACACGGTAGAAAGTCGTTCCCGCGGAACTCTATCGGGAGTTCATATCCGAGGTTAGTTTTAACTAAATAATTAATTACGTATTATTTATTAACTAATAATTAATTATTAATATTTTCTATAAAACTTAACTAAAGATGATCGAGGGCGGGAAACTCGAATCTGAGGTCAGTTTTTTGAAACTTTTTTGAAGATAAATTTTTTCATAAAAAGGAGCACTTTTTTATGAAAAAAAATCTTGTTATAAGGGTTGACCGACGGGTAATCGGGGTCGAAGAACTCGAATATTTACTTAGTTTTAAAGTTTTTGGAAGATCAATTTTTTACACAAAGGACCATTTTCTTAGAAAAAACATTTTCTTTTATAAAGTTTGATCAAAGACAATTGAGTTTGAGGAGCTTGAACCGGACTTCGATTTCTTTTTTGGTTTTATAAATGAACAGCTTGGTGATAATTCAGAAACACAATTTCTACGAGAAAGAGCTGAGCGAGTCTTTAGACGGGCGTTACTCGTATTTTTACAGAGAAATATCCCATGTAATTAGAAATCAAGAAAAAACGGGATTTTAATCAGGTTTTTTTTATAAAACATCGATCAAAATAAAACGATTTTAATCAGATGTCTTTCCTTTTATTCGACTATTTTAGATTTTTGTCAGCTTTAATCGATATTTATTTTTTTTTTACTTGATCACAATGACCTATGTATTCATCAGAGAAGTTGTCACAAGTGCAAATAGTACAGAAGAGAGACGCATACAAATTGTCACTTGAAAATATGAGAGTCATTGTCATCCGTTGCTGCTGAATCCTCTTTTTCATCGGTTTCAATCAATTATGGCTCAACATTGTTCTCCACAATGACATCCGTTTAGAGATGTAAGCCGAGTGTCAAAGAGCGGGGGTTTTAAAGGTCAAATTTCTTGTTCAAAGCGGCTGCGCCTTCTAGGCTTGGTGTTTTCTACGTCGACAGAGGTTTTAACTACAAATTATTTTTTTCCACAGTGGCGGCAGTTGCTATAGTTTATATTTTTCTGCATTGGCAACGACTTTGGAAACGAGAAAAAAAAACATTTTCGCTCCTAAATGTGAAAAAAAATGATCCATCGCATAGGTAGGATATGGGTGTGGGTGAGGCTGTGGATGCGATGTGGATCTGTGCATCTATTCTCATGTTAACATTCACCCACACCTACCCCCACACCCACACCTACACCCACACCCACACCTACACCCACACCCACACCTACACCCACACCCACACCTACACCCACACCCACACCTACACCCCCACCTACACCCACATCTACACCCACACTCGCAAGGTAATCCTCATATATCGTAAACTTAAAGAGATATTTGTCAAAATTACCGTTTTTGCTATATAAATCATAAAGAATCATTCATTGAAGTATACTTCGGCTTCGTATTTGAACAGAGTAAACAGAAACCTTATACGTTTAATCAAATGAATTAGAAAAGTAACATTTTCCTTTTAGTCGCTATCTTTTACACTTAATATCATCGCACACAGTATTTCTTCGAATCAGAATAGCATTTCAACAAAGACACAGCATGCTTGACTCATGGGTACGTTTTCGCACAGACATAATTTCCTTTTTGAATATTTCTCTGCACTAACTTAACCAACTCTAAAACTACATATTTAATTACATTCCGAAGAGTGATGTATGCGATTTTTTTCAGAATAGTTGATGCATTGAAGGTGCCGTCTTTCCTGTCCCAGGATTCCCGGATTTCTGGAGAATGTTTCATTAGGAAAGTTTTAAACCTTCGTAGCAGATAGATCTTGTAGAGTATATCAAAAATTGTGCCGGATTCAAAGTTCCCAAATGCTGTCTTATGTGAGATTTTGTGGTTGTCAGCGGTTAAAATGATCCGAATTTTCGTCCTCAATTGTCAGAGACCCTATGTTCGATCGAATTGAAAATATTTTATAAGTACTGAACCACATTTGACAGGGGTTTTTGTTTAGGATTTCTTTATATTTTTTGTTATTTCGATAAAAAAAAGTCAAAACAGCAGTTGTAGCCGAAAAACTGCTGTTTTTTACAAGTGCAGTTTGTGTGAAAACTGTCGCAATCCAACAGTGTAAAGTTTTTTGAAATAAACAAAATTATTCACCCCAAATAGTGACTAGTATATGTAAAAAAAACGTTTCCGCTCGATCTCACTCACCATGTGGAAGACACAGGAACGAAACACTAGTTTTTCTTCTAAAAACTGAATTTTAGAAAAAACTGAAAAAATCGATTTTTTTTCGATGGGGGCGTCTTAAAAGTCGTTTTTTCTATGCCTAAACGTGTTAAACGAAGTGACTAGCGCATTGAAATGCTTTTATGCCATACGCTAATATGAAAATACATCAGAGCGCCAAAATTTGCAGCAAAACTTCATCTAGTTTCGTCTAAAATATGTGTGATGCTTTCGTGGTATTGTTTCCATTCGAAAGTGAAATGAGTGAAATTTTATCCCTAAAATCTGTCGAAAAGCTTAAGTGCATTTTAAAGACTTCTGAAATCCTTTTAGACATATATATGTAGTGTATGAAAAGTTCAAATAAGAAACCTAATGAAATTATCTAGTTTTCGATAATTTTGTTTTTTCACAAATGGCACCTTCTATTTCTTAAACTTTCACATGGAAAAGTTCGAGCTTCTTAGAGCTTAATAGGCAACATATTTAAAAACTTACAATTTTTCTCAAGAAATTCTCTATGAGTTGACTGAGACTGAGGGCGGCGCAGATACAGATATTTCAATGGTTAGCAACACCACTCTTTGACATTCATTTCCACATTATCAAATGAGACTTGAGGTTTCGTTTTAGATTGTAAAAAGAAACATTCATATATTTGCAAACTAAATCAAACAACATAATTCGAAACATCGATCTAATTAAAGATTGTACACAAACATGGCTACTTCTGTTCTCGAAGATGATATCTCTCCTACATCCGCTGATGAAATGCATCTTGAAATTTTCTGTCTTGTATGGCTCGATGCTGGTGCAAGTACTAAAGATGTTCGAGATTCAGAACAAAAATTGCGTTCTATCATCAATAGGTTTAAGAAATTTCAAGATGTTAAACAATGTCAACAATATATTATGGAACGATCACAACAAGAACGAGTAGTCATGATTGTTAGTGGTCAGTTAGGGCGACAAATAGTTCCTTCTATTCATGAACTTAGGCAAGTCATAGCAATCTACGTGTACTGCATGAATAAAAACAGTAACAAAGAATGGGCTGACAATTTCGCAAAAGTAAAATTAAACCGTAGATTTTCGATTTTATTCTACAGTTTATAAAAATAGGTAAAAGCTGTTATTGTCGAAATTGATGAGCTCATCTCTCGAATTAAAGCTGATCACAAAATTCAGAAAGTCGTAGAAGAACCATTGTCAATTAGTGTTTTTAATACGAACACTGAAGCAGGTACATCAACAACGGGTGTAAATGGTCAATTTGTTTTTTATCAAGTTCTTATTGATTGTCTTCTACGGCTAACATCTACTGAACAAGATAAAGAAGAACTTATTAATCTTTGTAAAGAACAGTATAAAGGCAATAGTACTGAACTGAACAATTTGTGCGACTTTCAAGATAATTACTCACCTGATCAAGCATTGTGGTGGTACACAAAAGAATCATTCTTTTATAAGACTCTCAATGCAGCTCTACGTAAGCAAGATTTTCATTTTATTTACTTATTTCGTGCGTTTATCTGCGATATTCATCGTCAATTGACAAAGTATCAACTAAAACAACCTCAAAAAGTTTATCGAAGCCAAATGATATCTAGTGATGAACTGAAAATGTTGGAACAATGCTGTGATCAGTTTATTTCAGTAAACTCATTCTTTTCCACTAGTACTGATAAGGAAAAAGCTCTCTCATTTGTCAAGACTTCTGAGACTACCGACAACTTAAAACCGGTATTATTTGAGATTGATGCTAATCCTTCGGTAGTCACTATCAAACCATTCGCTGATCTTAGCCCATATAGTGCATATCCCGGCGAATCAGAAATACTTTTTATGCTCGGCGCTATTTTCCATTTGGACAGCATCTATCGAAGTAGCGACAGTCAATTATCAATTATTCGAATGACTTTATGTGGTGATGAAGTACATGCTTTAAAGGAAGTTCTTGTGCATTTAAAAAAACAACTTGGCAATGGAGAAACAAATCTTCACATATTAGGACGACTACTATGGGATATGAGTAGACCTGATCTCGCTGAAAAATATTTTCTTCGCTTGTTAGAACAATTGCCATCAAATGATCCATCCATTGGTAAATTATATGATGATCTTGGAAAACTTGCATCGCAGGCCGGTAAATTAGACAAGAGTATGGAATGGCATAAAAAAGCTCGTGAATTCGAAAACCAATCAAAACCAATCATACCTATGAGTAAGCCCATCCAAAGAAATCTAATCATATAGTTGTAAAGAGCATCCAATATAAGAGTTACACTTTTATTAAGAACGTCACCTTTGCAAAATCTCAAAGAAATGAAGTTTGTAAAAAAAAAGGCAAAGCAAATTTCATTAATGAGTCGGAGCCTTCACTTATTGATTAATCATTTCAGATAACCAAAATAGTTGACGACTGTAATTGGTTTAATAGAATTATTTGTTTTCACATGTTCTATTTTTTATTCTTATTGTCATCAGCGATTGACTTAAAAACATGTTTTACCTTATAATTGATTTTTTATATTTTCCTGTTTATGTTTCTATATCATGAAAATTATTTTGAGCTAATCGACGATCTTCTTATGCCATAGCTAATAGGTAACAATTCATTGTATATTTAACTTTCAAGTTACTTTCGCAAGCTATACGAATAAAATACAGATAGTGTAATGTCTAATTTTTTTAACAGAGTAGCAACAAATGTAAAGGAGATTTACTGAAGTCTCACTTAAACTCTGAACCCTGAAATTCGCTCAACGAATGTTTTCCATACTGTCTACAATGATCCTACCTTTTTTTCCATTATCCAATCCTTTTCATTTCTATTTACTGAACAATCGTTGCTTAGATAGTTTATTTGCACATTCTTCTAATAAGATAATATTTATAATGGGTTGCGATCTCTCCACTTTTGAAGCTCTACGCAGTTACAAAATATACTCCGTCATTGACTTTATGAGCTATTCTTTAGAAAAGTGCTGTGAAGTGATATGTATTTTGTTCATCTCATTCTCTTCAAACGAAAGCTTTAAGCCTTGAAGAATGTGCCATGAGATATTCTTGTTGAAAATGAAGTGATCATCTCTCCGTGTGTTTATTCAGATTTTGGTAAAAAAAACTATTGAATTACTTATTGTATAAAAAGAAACATATGTATATTTTAGTTGTTTTGAAGCTCACTTTTGGTTATTGTAAGACCGCATGTTTTTTTGAACGGATGTAAATTCATATTTGTTTCATGCACCATCATTTATGATCATAATTTCTATAACGAGAGGTGTGATAGTATGAAAACATGTAATTGAAAGTAGACCAGTTTTTTTTAAAGAACTTTGCTTATATCAAGTTTTGAACTAATGAATATAAAATATAATAAATAGTGGTATTTTTTAAAGCAAGGTATGACATATAATTCTCTCTAAGAACGAACAGTTAAATAGGTGTGAGTATTGCTATAATGAATATCCACACCCACAAATTTTCCTTTTTCAATGGATGTAAATCCGTTATTATTCTTCGCACCTGTTAATCATATTGCAATTAGTACAATAGTGTATTTTCGTCGCAGTTGCTAGAAAAGAAATGATATTAGAAACAGCAGATAATGCTAGTAAAAATATATCTTATGATCATTGTTTCATATCCTCCAACGAAGAAATAACTTTATGAATCAATAATTCTCTCATTGTAAGAAGTATTTAAATTAAATTATTTAACACGATCATAAAAATAAATGCTCCTGGAATTCTCAATAACTAAGTACTTTTTTACTTGAAACCGAATTATAATGACATTACATATTACTATTAAATGCGATTGTTCATAGAAATGATTTATCATAGTTTGATGGAATAGGTTTCTCTATCTAATCCACTTTCGCAAATACCTACATCCAACGTGGAAGTATATTGTCTTTGGAACGATTTATAAGTGCTCAATATTCGATAATAACCGTTTGTACTTGGACTAAATAAATAATAAAGCAACTCCCTCTATTTCTGACTTAAACACTACTTTGTCAAAGAACATTGCGCGTAATATCAAAACCAACTTTAGATGATTGTTAGTGGTACAGTTACACATATTTATTCACTATTATTGATGATGATTAAGCAAAATTTTATTTAAAGAGATGCATGATAAATAAATGGAAGCATATTAAATAAAAATGAAAGAATCGTCTCAATAAAAAAATTCCTCGAATGCAAATCTCTGTTTAATATCTTGATCGATTTTTCCTATGCCAAACGTCTACCTCCTTCGACAATGAAAAACAGGGAAACCTCAACTAAATTGTAAAAAAATCATAGAACAAAGAGAGAATTCATGGTTATGAGCAATTTAGTACTATTTACATGATCATAGAGTATTGATAGTCCTGCTATTTCACCTTTGAAAATTATTTATCATCAATATTTCGGTTTTTGTAATCTAAATTTGTAATATCTCGGTATCAATGTATAAAAGAAAGAGGAAGACTAAGTATATCATCAGGACACGAAATGTAATGTTTAACTTCTATTAATATAATATTGAAAATATGAATCTAAGAAAATACATACTCCTCTATAGTCTTAATTAGATTTGTGAATTTCGACTCACAAAAAAGAATATTGCAACGATTTTGTAACTCTAGCGAAAATCAACGTATAAATAATGTTTACCAACTTTGTAGTAGTTAAACAAGAATATTCAATTGACAGCATACTAACAGTACACAAGTAACCGTCATATGCTGTATAAATTATGTTTCTCATTCGAACAATTTATTCAATAGTAGATGCGTTTTTGAAGATTATGTAGACAAATCAAGTAGTTTTAGCGAATGAACTGTTCTTCTATTAGAGCTTGACATTTATTTTATACTTTCATCACAAAAAATGCTGCTAGTCAGATTATTTATTAAATAATAATAGTTTACGACAAATGGAACCTTCGTTTTTGTTTTTATTAGTGACATAAGCTAGTATGGAAAAAAATTGCCAAAACCTGCGATCGTAATAGTCTGCTCAGGAAGATCGTCTAACGGCAATTTTATTTTGCTTGAAAGGAACAACCTTTGAACTTCAAGTTTTGTACCAGATCATTCTTCGAGAAAGATTTTGAAACATATGATACTCTAAAAGTCAAACAGTTGTAAAACAAGCTCTTGCAATTTTTCGAGAAGTTAAAAGTTGTGTATTTTTCAATAATTTTGTGTTACATGGACTATATTTTAACACGAGATACATCAACATGTATCGCATCGAACACGATATCGATACAAATGTATTAATATGTGTCCGCTCTTTTTATTGCTAGATCAAAAATACTTGAAAAAAATGAGTATTTTAGTCTTTTCAAATAACTACCAGTCTAACAGAATATCAGCTACTACTTTCAAAAACCGTCTACTGTAAATATTGAAATCATTTTGCATTATTGCTTCGAAATATGTTCGATCATAGTAACTGAGCAGAAAAAAAATAATTCAATAATGTTTCTTACCGGTACAAAGGGGTCAACTTGTGAGAAAGATAAGAAAACTTGATCTCTTTCAAAAATATAAATATTCATATTAAAACTAAACGAAAAGTTAACCTCCAATACACCATTGAAACAATTGCTCTTGGTTCTACAAAAATCATCAATAAACGTATTTCCTCCGTTCCTTTTCGATATTAAAATATTTAATAGAGATTTTTAAGAAAGCTCTTCGATGGAAAAATTGCAAGAATATTGTTTAGACATGTTCGAGTTTGGCCCATTATATTTCTCAGATTCTTTCTGGAAAACTAGGTCTGGTAGAATATTTGTACATCTAGCATTGCTCCATGTAATCAAAAGAAAATTGATATTCTATGATCTTCTTAGATGGAATAGTAATACGGTTGGAAATTTCTACAATTACTTTTGTATAGTAGTTTAACATCAAAATTATGACACGACTATTAAATGATAAATCGTGATAACTTACTCATTAGTTCGTATTGATGAACATTTCGTAAAGCTAATTCTATTTCCGTATTCTTCGTTTTTTTTACCAGTTTGCTCGTATTATTATAAAAGTAGTTCACGGAAAATTATGTTAAAATACTGTCGACAACTGTATGTCTAAGACATTTTGGACGAAGGGGAATAATTAATAGTAATACGAATAAAAGGATTTAATTCTATTATTAAATCAAATGATATATTTCTTGTTTGTTATCACGATGCAGCACACAAGCTTTTATTAATTTATTTTCATAATTCCTTGTTTATCTCAGGAAGTTGCATGTATCTTTCCAATACGTTCTTTTGTTGTTTTCCTTTTACATAATTTCGATGAAACTTCAGAAGTTTCGTGCACACAACATGAAAATTGAATCCGCATGGTTTATTGGATAGAAAATCTGATCTATATTTATCGATAACTCTTCAATACTTTAAGCCCCCAGTGTGAAAAATCGATTTCGCCCTAGAAAAGAACAAACAACCTGAAATCCGGAAAATACATTGGAGTTACAGCGGAGAAGCTACGATGAAACTTTCAGCTCTAAACTCTTTGGTTTGAGAGAGTTACTCACTAAACAAGTTTAAAAAATAGCTGATTTTGCAACTCAAATTTCTTTGTTCGGGTTCGTTCAACGCATTTATTTTTTCTTTTTGTTTAAAAGAGCATGTCAAGATGTAGGGAATGATGTTCAGTTTTTTTTGAAATACTTATTTTTCAAGAGCAAAAAGGAGATCGCAAATTCAATCAGTGAAAAACTACTCAAAAAATGGTAACCAAATTATAGAAGTGTTTGTGTGTATACTTTAAAAAGCGCTAAATTAAAAAAAGGTGAACATCATGCCCCGCATCTTGACATGCTCTTTCAAACAAAAAGAAATATTAATGCATTGAATGGACTAGGGCGGAGAAATCTGAGTGCGCTTTTGAAAATGAGAAAACTGAAAGAAAACGAAAACAATTTTCGTTTTATTCTGAAAACAGCTAATTTTTTTCAGAGAGGGTAACAAAATTTTGAAAATTTTTCGGGAAAACAGAAGTACCGAAGAAAAAATTTTTGTCCTTTCTGAAAGAGCAGATCATGGACTATCTTCCTATGCATTTATTTCAATTTCAATGCTTCTGACCAATAGTGACTCTTTACGAAGGAAATAGAGAGCAGGCTTAGAGACAAAAAGGAGAAAATATCTTATATTTACCTATTAAGCGAGATCTGGCTTCCATTAAATTTAAGCTAAATCTATGAAGTTGTACAACTTGCCAGCATATTAAACTGAAAACTGATTCGTATTAACGGATACTGATCAAAATGAAAAATTAAAGGATCGTTAACTCTATGCTTTTTTTTCGCATTATTGATTATTGGTGGTTTTCGTATTCGAATTCGTTTGAGTTGTTTGAAGATACAGTAGGTAAAAAAAAATTGCCGTTAGTATTTGCTAAGCTATCGCTCTGGACAGGATGAATATTGAAAGTTCTTTTTTCGTAGAAAGTTTACATATCACAGAGTGTATAAATATATTAATCAATAGCTAGTCCGAGTTTTCCTCAGTTAATGAACAAGGAAATATCATATCCTCGTCACTTCACTCAAAACAACTTGGGCTTATTTTTCCTACGCCTATAAATTTTGTCGAAGCGTCAAAGATGCGTTTGGAGGAAAGTGAGAGTAGCCATGCACTTAAGCCCCCCCCCCCCCTCAAAAAAACTCAATTTTCACGAGAACTATCAAAATTGAGATAAATCGATAGAAAAATAGCCGATCATCTGCTTTTTCAGAATCAATAAAAATTTTCTCTAAAACCTCCATTTTTTCTCGAAGTATTTCAGAATTTCAGAGAATCAGTTTTCAAAAAACCAGCAGTTTTTTGGAATTCCCAAAAATCTTTTTCGTTTTTTCTCGGTTTATGGTTTTTTTGATATTTTGTCCAAGGTTTCTCGGTTCGGGCTCTGTCAATATATTAAAATTTTTTTTTGTTTGAAAGAGCGCATCGGGATGCAGGGCAATATAGAGTTCTTTTTTTTTTATTAAGCTTTCTTTTTTACTTTATAGATAAACACTTATGTGACTGGACACCCCTTTTTCGCGCGTTTTTTGAGTCATTGAACTTGTGAGCCCCTTTCTTCGCGAAGAAAGTAAGGATTTAGAAAAAAGGACTCTACTGCCCTGCATTCTGGGATGCTCTTTCAGACAAAAACAAATTTAACTATATTGACAGAGTCCAAACCGAGAATGCTTGGACAGAAAATGAACTATTTTTGACTCTTGTTGTTTCATATCTCCGTCAAACGTCAGTAAAAGGAGCTGAAAACTTTACCACAGTCTCACCACTTCAGTCCCAACATATGCTTCAAATTTCAGTCCATTTGAACGTACCTGGACTGAGATCGATTTTTGAGGGGGGGCTTAATTTCGGATGAAGATTTGGTAGCTGAAGTTTCAGCTCTTTATGATGCTAGCCTGATTTCTAAGACAAGAAACAAATTATGGGCCACATTCTCACAATTTAACTCCTATTTGAACCTGTAGACAAATACTGAGAATTATTGACTGATACAAATTTTATCTATTAGTCAAGGCCTACCTGCTCTCAAAATTTCAAGTCGATCGTATAAGTCATTATCGAGAAATTGAGACAATCGCGTGCAGGCGTCATTTGTAAAAAGAAATGTGTAGACTATGGTCATATATTTATTTCTAAGATAACTTGCGCTTGGAGCTCATTTACAAGTTCTTTAATTCTATGAACAAAGTACTTTAGTAACAAGACGATTTCAGTAGCTGAGCGGTTGTCCTAGTTGAGGGAATGTAAGATGACCATTCAATATGCAAAAAAAAACGGAAAAGCGAAAATTGGTCGAACGAAAAATGAGAGAAAGAAAATTAGCCGCCGATAATTGGTCGCTACGAAAAATAGTCGTTACGAAAATTAATCACTACGAAAATTGATTGATACAAATATTGGTCGACAAACTTATAATGAGAATACGAAGGTAACAATAATTATTTTAATGTTCATCAGTTGTTTTGTCGATAGTATAACTGAAGCCATTACAGAGTAATAAAGGTTTGTTTCTTTGAGTTTTACCTACTTAGTAAAAATGTTGACATTTTAACGAAAAAGAGCTGAACTACTATAATATTTTGTCTTATATAACCTACTCTTAATCTACTAATCTAATCATAAAGAAATTAAGCTTATAATAAGATGCCTTATTAAGAGAATATATTTTTCTTTGAAGTAATCAAAATCCTATATTGATCAGTATAGATCAGAAAAAAATAATCCCTAATTTGTGATAATATAGAGAACTTGCTTAATATCACTTTTGTCACTATTTTATCATTATTTGAGTTACTCGTCTTACTAAAAATTTCACTTTCAAATATTTTTTTTCAATCAGTCATGAATGTGTCGACTATTTTACATAGCGACTAATATTCATATCAACCAATTCTCTTAACGACTAATTTTCGTAACGATCAATTTTCGTAGCGACCAATTATCGGCGGCTAATTTTCTTTCTCTCATTTTTCGTTCGAACAATTTTCGTAGATCCAAAACAAACAATGAATACTCAGATCAGTATTCCTATCGATCAACAGAATGACACTCTTGAGAAAGTCTTTCTCATATTGTATTCTATAGTATCCCCTTGATTGCCGAGGAAGGCTTCGTAAGAACTGATTCTTACGCTTCAAAGATATGACTCAAGAAAAACAAATATGTATCGGCAATTTTTTTTGCACCCTACTGTATTTGCAATATGAATATTTTACATTGTTTAGTTTGATTGAGGCTTGCTCCGGCCAAAACAAAGAAATGTTTACCTTACTTATTCTCTATAATTGAATAAGTATGGATTTTGTTCAATAGGTTTCTGAGAGGCACACCCGCACTTCGTTAATGTACTAGCAATGGTAAATCAAAGTTGTAAAAGTTGTACTTTACAAACAGAGGGAAGAGAAAATGGTCTTTAAAGTCATCTCTTCCTATCACAGTCATTCACTTAAAATAATCTGCTTAGAAGAAATGAATTGATTACCCACTATGATTTAAATGAATGTGTGCGAAGGCTCGAGTGGGTGAATTGTACTTGTATTGTACCATTGCGTGAACGATAGTAAAACGCTCATATTTCAGCTTCTGCTCAATGGATTTCTTTTTTTTGAAAACCTACTGTCTAAATCATCTTTAAAATAAACTATTAACTCATCAAGTTGCTCTCGTTATAAGGCTATCATGTGGACAAGAAGAAAAATCACTCGTTTTCGCGTTCCTGGTTGACAAAAAACTCAAATTTCTTCGCCATAAATTCCACGGAACAAAATTATTTTTCTAGAGTCGTTTGAAGCCAAGACTTTTCTCTTTCTAACTGTATAAATTAAATACAACTTTGATTTCAATATAACCATCAACTCTTGCAAAGATTTTCTAAAGACACTGTGAATCTATTTTATGTTCCGGAAGATTACATTCAAGTTATTAAATCTGATTTAAAGGGATATTCATGTTCTCCTTTGATATTCGACAGCGTAGAGGGTCAGGAATCTTTCAATAAACAAATTGTTCAAAGGAACCTTTAGATCCAATCAAAAGCTTAAAATTAGATGGCAAAACAGCTGTAGTTTCAACTAAACGTTCCAACAGATCTAATAATAATCAATTGCAGGAAAGCATGTAGTTATTGTCACATACTGTGTGCTTAGTCTACTCTTCTCAGACTTAGACATGCGTCTGAATTTTTGCTAACACTGTTGTACCCTGAATTTGTCGAGATCTGCCTTTTGCTTGGCTTACTATCGTACGATAACTTTGCATTTCGCACATCAAGGATGGACACAGAAGAACTGTAATTCTGTTTCGAAAATTATTTCGGTGTCTTTTGTTGCAATCAAGTCAGAGGCAACTCCTTATGATATTCTGCAGTTTATTTTGCGACAAGTCCCGATCAGTTTTCTTGTCGAAAACCCAATTTCAGTACAACGATGTACAAACAGATTTGTTCACAATTCACGCCAAGAGAACAGGGTCAACTAAAAGCTATTACGAGCTAGCGTAAAAAATCCTTTGAAGTGTCATCAAGTGCTGCTTCTGACTTGAGTTCAATACAAGAAACTGAAGTATTTTAGGGAGCAGAAAACGATCTTTTCTCTGTTATCGTTCAAGTTATACACTAAGTGCTGATGTCATGCCACAAATAAGCTTTTTAAACGTGTTCATTAATTTTTATCTGCTTTCACATTAGATTGACACTTTCTAAACTATTCGATTCATATACGAAAGTCCTGTAAAAAATTTTCATTCAGAAATTTTTATTGCATTAAGGCTACCCACACAACATCCATTTATTGAAAAAGTCAATCGAACTCGAGTTTTTATTATGGAAATATGTAGCAAATATTTACCTTTCAGAATATATATATACATTTTATAAAAGAAATCAAATTTTAACAGACTTCCGTAGACCACTTCTATCTTACTACCTGTTTTCAAAGAAACTTTTAAGTTTTTTTGTTATTTTGAGGAAGACTACTTTTCACTTTTATCAAAATGAAAAAGCTTGTTAGCGCAGCTCCTCCGGAGCTAAAATGTGGAACTCACGTATACTCTTGTATCTCTGAAGTAATGCATCATGTATAATATAAAGCTCATCGCCTTATCTGTAATTATATTCAACAACACTTGATGACAACATGCGTTCTTGAATATGCATTTCTAGATTAAGAACAGCATTGTTTTGCTTTTCGTTTGAGCGCGCCTACTTTTATTTATTATAGTTGCTATATACTACCGCTAAGTCATTTTTGTTAATTTGAGATTTTTATTTTCTTCTTTTAAATAACATTTAATTATCTCGAGAATCATATGGTTGCAATGATATACTGAATATGCCATCGATTACTCTTAATACTCTCTGATGTATTTGAATGAAATCATAAATGATAATATGGTCCTTTTTTCGAATTGATTAAATGATTATTATTAAAATGAGAGTTATTAAAGATTAATATATAATTAGTATTCACTGTTAATATTTGACTTACAAGTACAGCTTGAAAGAAGCTGACAGCGACACTTTATAAAAGATTAACAATTTTTCTATAGCGTATTAAGCAATGATGAAATCATTGAAACAGTGTTCATTAGTCGAACTTATATATTCTTATGTCAGGCAATGTTTTTTATAAGCAAATTTGAAGCTTGATATAGGCAGTTACTATGGTCTGTAAGGGTGGGAGGTATGTGTATATTCTGAAAGGTAAATATTTG
>CAJNSZ010002344.1:0-16152 GCA_905329745.1 Rotaria sp. Silwood2
AAAAGCATTTAAATCACCACAAAATTTAAAAAAAAAAGACATAGGGGATCATAAAATGGTCAAAATGGTTCATATACGAATCGAAATGCATATTAATGGTCATTTTACCATTTTTCAACAAAAATAGTCCATTTTAGTGGTCGAAATGGTCAAGTTGTGGAAAATAATGCATTTTAATGGTCATTTATCCATAATTCATTCGATTGAGCAGGAACAGAGTACTCTCATTTTGGATGTTGTAGTCGCTGAGAGTGCGACTATCTTCGACGTACTTGCCAGCGAATATAAGGCGTTGCACATCAGATGGAACGCCTTCTTTGTCTTGGATCATGGCCTTCAAAGTTTCAATAGTATTGGAGGGTTCGATTTCAAGGGTGATGGTTTTGCCAGTCAACCTTTTCACAAAGATTTGCATTGTTTTTTATGCGAAGAGTGAATGTTTTAGATAGAGAACAAATAGTAAGAATGTTTTACAACAATGAATGAAGGCAACACCAACATGCGACAGTTTTTATAGAATAGCTGCACGATAATGATTCAGCCGGGTGTTATTTGTCGACGTTGTCATAAAACAATATCGTACTGCTTGTCGATGCATTGCAAAATACTCAGGACAGACAGAAAAGTTGAAAAGAAAGATAAGAGTCATTCAACAAAGAAATAAACATGTCAGGAAGCAATAAGAATTTTTCATCATTCGAGAATATTCTGATGCATTAGTCAGGTAATACGGGGCAAAATTTCGATTCCAGATTCAATGAAAGATCCTAACATATAAGTGCTCCAATATGACTTCCTAGTAGATGCAACTATAACTGCAACCGATAGATGATTTACAAAATGCTTTTACATTTCTCAGTGAGTTTCTGTCAAGTTTCACTCAAGCAAGCAAAAGATCTACGTGTAAGTGTGAAATCTATTTGTTGACGCGACTGTAGCTCTCAGTATGGTCTAAGCAATGACTTACGTATACAGTTATACCGAAACTTCTGTCCCTCGTCTACACTTACATTCCATGCTTATTATGTTGCAGTAACCTCGGTGTACTTAACTCAAATTGATAATCCACCCAATTATCTTGTAATTATGTTGTTCAGTAAAACGCCCAACCCATTCAAATAATATAGATTTCTAATTGCTACTATCAGTGCGATGTAAAAAAGTCCTAGACAATGTTCGCAAAAATGCAAATTTAATAATTGATGACAATGATCCTCTTTCTGATTGAAATCAGACTTTTCAGCTTTAAAGCTTGATTGAAACAGATTTTAATCTATTTTGATCGATTAAAACTGTTCTTTTCCTACGACAAACATTAACTCATCGTTTATGAGAGTCTTGTAATCTTGTTAATGATCACAATGCACTTTTCCATATTTATTACTAAAAATGAAATAAAAATATAAGCTGAAATTGGATCTTACACATATTCGTTTCGCACATATGTAAAAAGAAAAAACATTGACATGAAAACTTTCAACTGATTCATTAACTCTTGTTTTTTTCTCATAGAACTTCTTATCTTAAAGAAAAAGACAAAATTATTAAGTCAAAATATCTATGAATCGTCTTTTTTTTCAAATACTGCAAGTATCTGCATGACTTCATCATATCTTTGATTCACTCAAAGAATAATTTGTGATATGAGTGTTTGTATCGATACAACATACTCGCACATCCACATCCCAAACCATTGTCCGGTGCATAAAAGTTTATTTATTGTTAATCAATAGAAAAATAATCGAATATCTCAGAATAAAAACTAAAGCCAATTTATCTATGAGAACTGATGAAGATTTATAAATAGAGATGTACAACACCAAGTCCTTGTTTGCTTCAGTCTATTCGGAAAACTAATTGAGACTTTATTCATATGACATGTAAAATAATTTTGTTACTAATCTAATCTATGATGATTAATTTTTTTTGCATTATATGTCTTGATTTATAGTTTTATTT
Source organism: Rotaria sp. Silwood2 (assembly GCA_905329745.1). NCBI lineage: Eukaryota > Metazoa > Rotifera > Eurotatoria > Philodinida > Philodinidae > Rotaria > Rotaria sp. Silwood2. The sequence continues at coordinate 1,960 of CAJNSZ010002344.1, forward strand.
ATAAGATAATCTCATACAACCATTTTTTATTTTACTATGAACATGAGTTCGAGTTTTGGCAAACTTCGAAAATTTTAAAATCCTTTATTATAATTAGTGAAAAGCCACGATATCATGAAAAAATGTTTGCATGCGAAAATTCGATTTCAAAAATCTTTTGAAATTGAAAAACGACGAAATTTATTTCTGAAGAACTCGATATGTTTTTGTTTTGTTTTGTATTATAATTGCTGAACCTAATGATATTTAGCTTAAAATTCCATAGAACAATAAATTTCACAAGAAACTTTAAAAGTAAAAAGAATTCTAGAGATAATTATAAAGAAGAATTATTTTTAAAGAAAACGCAATTTCTACTGTTTATTAAATGATCTATAATTTTAAAGTGTTATTTTATTCATTTTATCTAGGTAAATAAATTGTGAATTTGAGAATGTGAATCGTCATTAATTTTACCTATTTCAATATAATCATTAGAAATTGTATTCAAAACATTTCTTTTCTTATATAAAGTAAATCAAATGCACATAAATAATCATTTTTTTTCAATAAATTCCGAGCTAGATTTTGTTTTTTATGAAATTAATGATAAATATGAAGAAGTTTTCGGAATAATTGATAATCATATTTCAATAATACTGTATCATGTATTGTATGTGAAAATAATTGCATTTCATCATGAAATCTATGCAATTTTTGTTGATAATCAACTCTTTATTATTAATTCAACCTCATTTAAATAATGATTAGATTTAACTTAAAATAAATGTATTGAATATATCTGATGTTGAAGAATTCGATAAACTAACATGAAACCAAAATCGAGATTAATTGTTTTTCTTTACAATAGAAATCATTTTAGAAAATTAATATTTAATTTTCAAATCGAGCATATACATTCTTAGAAAAGTAGATAATCTCAAATTTTTTCAAGTATAATCAAACAAATAAATTTAGAAACTTTTGAAACAGATGAGAAATTTATGAATTAAACTTAACGATAATATTATTTCAATTAGATTGTTTTACAAGTCGATAAAATTTAATTGATAATTTCAAAGGAAAATTTATATGAAAATTTACACAATTCAAATTCATATAGAGTTCATTTTTTAGGAACATTCAATTATAGGAAAAAATTCATTATTTTTGATATTCATTCTTCATTTACCACTCAAAATTTTTGTATTTCTTACCTCAAGCATATCGCTTATGATTCTAAAAGTCAAATGATATGCTTCTCACCGTCAACCGAACCTCGCTTACATCAACACATGTATTTAAAATCTAGCTATGCTCAATTAGAAAGTTCAGTTGAATTAGATTTCAATTGTCTATATCTCTGTGACATCCAGAACGAAAGAGATGTGTGTATATGTATGTGTTTAGAATTGACCAGTTGAGCGAAATCAACTTTCAACTTAGACATATATATGTTTTGATAATTTTCTCTAGATTTAAAGTTTCTGTTATGATATACAGATTTTTATGATACTACATCGCCTATAGTACTATGTTCTTAGTATCAGGACCGTAAATGTCGAGAAAATATAGCAAAATGATGAATATTTTTAAGTTAGATATGGTTAATATTCTTTGAAATGCATCATATTCCCATATATACAAGGATAGATATATGTGATGAGTTTTCATCATATCGATAATGTATTTAAAGAAAGTTTTTGAATTCGAAACTTTATATTCAAACTTGTAGGTGTGATGTGTTTATTTCGGCGTTTCATATCTTCACACGATAGAATAGAAAAATTTTCATGCATTTCACTTTCATAAATTCTTTCAAGTTTGTTTTAATTTACGAGGATTTTCAGTGTCCGAGTATCCAAAATAATAATAGTGCATCAACATTTGCTTTTTTTGTTCTTAGTACGATGAAAAAAAAAACAACAGAAATGTGTCTTTTTTTCATCACTTATTTGTCAGCAACGAAAGAAGAAAGCAAGCATGAGTTGACTTTTTATTGTGCAACTACACATACACGTAGTCTTAGAAGTGTGGTAAGCTTATAGTAGCTTTTTTTGCATTGCAACCATATCAATATCAAAGCTCGAATCATTCCCTAATGAAATATTCATTGATCTTCTGGGAAAATATATGAATGCAGTCGATGTATTCGTTGCATTTAATAATCAATTAAATAGTTGTTTCAATGCGCTTGTTAATCAATGTCAACAATTCCATTTTGATTTTACTAGTATTCGTAGGAAAGAATTTCAATTTTGTATTAATCTTCTATCCAATTACCTTGACAAGATCAAAAGTATAACATTATCCGAATGTGATACACCTGAACAGATTAATATGTTTTTATCTTACTTTCCATCATTAAAAATATTCAATATGCTTCGTAGATTCCACGTTGATTTTGATGTCAGATCTGTCGACAACTATCGAATGGAACAAGTTCTCTGCTCGTTATCGGATTCGAATCTTTACACATTGTCGATCAAATCAACAGATTCATCACGATCTGGCATATTCTATTCTATGGATCGAATGATTTCGAGTTTCTCAATGCTTAAACGACTTGTTCTCGATATCAATTATCATGGAGCACTTTGGAATGTTCACAAAATAACTTCCTTCATTGTGAGACACTTGACTATTGTGGAAAAGGGCTGTACATGGAATGAACTGCAGCATATATCCCATTGTGCTTCAAGCCTTAGTTATTTGAATGTGCGAATAATAAACTCATCTTCGAAAACTTTTCAATCAACAATCAATATTCCAACATTAACAAAACTTCGTACTAGCATTTTGGATTTTGTTGATAGATATACTAAATTAACATGGGATTAGTTAGTTCAATACTTTCACTGTATGTCAAATTTACATAATCTGGAAGTCATCAATTCACACAATAGATTTTTCGGTGCAAATGATTGGCAAATGTTGTTTGAGACATCATTGCCATTATTAACCTATTTTACTCTGAAAATAGGTGCAGCTCGTTTATCATAACTCGGTGTTGACAACATTCATAGTACACTATTATCTTTTCAAACTTCATTTTGGATTGAAAAAAAATTCAATATCTTCCTAATGATGAGTACATATTTCAATGTTGCTGTTTTTAATTATCAACCAATTGATTCTCGGCAACATCCACTTGATAATGGCTTAAATTCAGAAATAATACCAGGAAGTATTCAATCTTGGATAGTTCCTGAGCGTTTCAATAGCGATAATCGCTTTCTAACGAATAGTATCACTAGTTTACATCCATCTTCCACAGACCCAAGCGGACCCCGAAAAGCCAACGATGGGTACGATGAGAGGTCGAAACTTAAATATACATTTTTTTTCTCGTTCTGTTCGAATTTGGAACTCATTGGTGGCTATCGGATATCGAGCCCTCGGAAGGATTTTCCCATCGCACATTTATTTTCGACTCCTTGGACACGTTTCGACGACTCGCAGTCTATCGAAATTTCGACTACTCGAAGATAAGAAGCCCACAGGAAAGATAGTTTCGATTGCTCGTTTTAACTTTAATTGCTAAAAACATCTCAGAAATTCAGTTTTTGAGTGATTCTTTTTACTCTGTTTTCATGATCCACTTGGAGAATTTTGGTTTTCTATAGGTACTTTCACGTAGTTTGATCATTTAGACAATATTATTTAGCATTTACAACTAGAACAATGATAGAAATATCTTTACAGTCCTGAGAAAAAAAATAATCATACTGAATTTACTTTTATAACACCCCAAATTTCCTGAGCTTTTGACTAACTCAAATTTTCAATTACTTGTTGACAAAGGAAGTTCATGGGACAATTTGAAACTATTGGTTTATTTTTTAGTCGTTGAAGTTACTGAGATATTTGAATATTATAAACTTAATAGGGATAGATAAGTCGAGTTTGTCTAATTCTAGTTTCAATATATTGCTTTGTTGTTTTTTTTGGATATGAGTGTGGGGTGGATGGTGTTCTTCTTGCCTTCATACTCACATTCACACCCACACCCACACCCTAATAACGTTGTAACTAATTACTTTTTACCAGTAGTAGTAATGGAGCGGCCCTAGTTGCTAAAGGGTTTCTAGAAAATCAAACCTCTGATTTGTCAACGTCTACAAATTGGATATAAAACTTGTTCTCGCTATAGGCCATGATAGAACAAACAGTTTTCTGAAAAATGAAATGTTCTCCAGTTCTCTACGATGCTTCTTAGCTAAGCCATATAAGATTTATGAAAGATCTTATGAGCGTTTCATTACCAAGTCGGTCTTTCCACAATGGTCATCTGAGTGATTAAACTATTGTCACAAGCAAGAGTATTCTGATTGATTCATCTATACTCGTGATATATTGAAGACATAAATATTCTAAGGGTGTGAGTGGGTTGAGTGTTGGTGTGGATGTATGTGGGCTCTAGGTATGCAGAACTAGTCCCACCAGTCATAGGACTTTGTTTTATTTTTTTTGGTTTGAATTCTATAAAGATTCGATTGATCAACTATATGAGAAACTAATTCTGGTGTATAATATTAATGAAAAAAGTCTATTGGTGTAGCATTTAGTGATATATTCGACTTAAAATCATTTGATAATTTTAATTTATCATCATAATATGGTAAATTAGATTTTAACTTTTTTTCTGACCATGATTCATATTGTCTCGTATTTGTTGTAACACCTTCGTTATCAGCTGATTCACAGGATACATCTGAATCACAACTTACATTATCTTTTTCGACATCATTACTATCAATATCACTTATATCTGATTTGATTGAATAAAGTATATCATCATCTGAACTATCAGTTTCCGTTATTTTCGACATATACGAAATATTTTTCAAATACGATAAAGGACAACTTGGACTTTCCATCCAATATATACTAATAAATTGATAGAACGCAAGACATATAAGGTCCAACAGAAAAAAAAACGTATCATCATATCTACAAATAACACACTTATGCGCATTTCGTCTTCATGTTGATATTTTATGGATAGTCACTGAATGATAGAATATTTCGGACCGTTAAGACCGAATGTCCCTTCCAAGGGACATTTTCTTCATGATACCATCATGCATCAACAAATCTGTTAAAAAATTAAGAGATGGTCTCATTCGATAGCCTGCTGCTACGCTTTGCGATGTCAGTCAAAAATAAACAGACTTTCACACTGTATTTATAAATGAGCAAAAGTTTTAATGCAAAAAAATAACATTCGAAAAATTATGTCTTAAAAAATCCATTGTTTCGTCTAATAGGCACTCAAGGCTGATCTTTTTCTCTTTTCATGATCTGTCAGATTATCTTAGTCCAAGAAAACACTGAATCTTGTATATGAAGTTTTATTACATGTTTTATTGAGATTTTTCGAATATCCCTTGGAAGAGACATTCGGCTTTTAAGGGTCAAATTTGACCGATATAACGACTTTTTAGCCGATTGAGTCAAATTTTCAACAAGAGAATTATATTTCAGGACTTCAATCTGAAATTTCTACACATAAAGATATTGATTAAACTAACTCGCGCACAGTTTCATTGATTTTAAATACCGCAATGCAAAAAATGCTACATAAGATAAGAATATATTGAGAAATTCATTAATGAGATAGTCTAACCAAGACCTTTTTAAGATTAATATTCCAAGATATGATTTTTTTCTTTCGAAAAATTGGACTCACGCACTAAATCGTCGATACCTTTGTCAAATCTAAGCATGAGAAAGAATCGTTTTCATTTTCTTTGGTCAAGCTTAATCTAATACGAAACTTGTATTATGAAATCAAGTGCAAGCAAATGCAACATGACGAAGATTTATGATATTGAACAAGATTTCATTTCGGTTAATATAAGAAGCCATTATTTATTGAAAGAGAAAATATTACTTTATAATTTTTAAGTTTTAGGAATCAGATGAGTACTTAGATTATTAAGTGTTTGACCGAATTAATGTTCTTCATTAATTTATTTACTTTGATATGGAACAGTTCGAGATCGATTTCGAATTTTGTAGATTAGCATAACTAGCCTGGGAACAAAAAAACGTAGACTGAGCGAAAGACCAGCAAATATACTCAAGAATGTCGTCATTACATCCAATGGATCAAATCGATATGTGAGCTTAAACGAACATTGTTGCGGAGCGCATGCTGAATAGAACAATTCATAGGAAACATCGGCACTCCATGATTCGATTAACATTCGATTAACAATGGTTTCAATGGTATCATTGACGACAAAGTTTGATCCACTAATATTGATTGGTACAAAACAATCGATTGGAACTCGATAAAATTGATTATACATAGGACCGCCCATAGGCATTGCAATTAACAGTTGTTCTATACATGTGAAAGAGTAGAAACATTCTAATGATGATTGAAGAAGTGATTCGAGAATCGAACAACCAAATCGAAGTCCATCGATAGTATGAAGAAGCGTTAAATTATTATTAAAAAGTGCAGCCGATGACGAACATTTAGATGAAATAGCACATGAACATGACGAATTATTGTAACTTACGGGTTGAGTAGTTAAATAACTCGAACTATTTTTATTATCATTGAGAATAAATCGCCAATTCGATGAAAAAATATTCATCAGACCATTACCTTGATTTGTGATTCGAATCAATTCTAGAGCTTGATTAAATATAACTGATATTGTTCTTTGTAGTTGACGTAAAGTAATATTTGTCTGTGTATGAAGTTGATCATGTAAAACAATTTCACTGATTAAAAATGTCGAGGATAAAAAATCCAATAGGATATCATCCGTAGTCTTGGTCGCAATCGAGCAGAGAGATCGAAGTGTTTGAAAAAATACAGCACCCCAATGACGAAAATCATGATCTGAAATCCAATCAGGTAATTTGCCTTCATTCATCAAATAAGATATCCAGTCGTCTGTCACAAAAACACTGGAGCAAACTGGATGATATGATACAAATTCGGTTGTCGAGATAAAATCACCGTACGGCATTGATATTTGTTTACATGGGCATTGAAGAGTATTCGAATAAAGTGGATATATTTTTTCGAATTCAAATGAATTTATCGGTGCTTGAATAGTCACAACTCTCGATTTCGGAGTAAGACTTGTATATAAGAGAATTGTAACAATGGATATTGTCAATAGAAAGACATAAATCCGTGTACATTGTCGTTCATAATATTCATCTATTTCATTGATAGTTCGTGCTTTGAAACTGTTCAATGTCACTAATGATTGATATATTTTCATACCGAATTGTCTTAATTGAATATTTATCGGAGTTTTTGAGCCTACAAAAAAATCATAGTTCGAACAAATTCAATTGAAATCAATGGTCAAGAATTATTTACTTATGTTTTTAGACAATGATTTCATTATTTTGACAAAAATCAAAAACAGTAATGGGCACAAGATGAAGATGTCGAAAGATCTTGGCAATGCAAAATTTTCTCAATAATGGCATAGCAATCGATTATATCATATATTTGGATGATCGCCTTTTCCTTAGAGCTCATCGAGTCCGAAAATTCTTGGACCCAATGGGCTCTTCTTCTCGTACATTACTACTCACGATGGAAGATCACCAAGTGTCCAATTGCTTGTGGATCGAGGTTATGTGCCTTATTTAGACTCATATGAGCTATGAATGCCCTAAAAAGAGTTCAGGCAGTTAGCCTATTGCTACGGAGATACTATACGTTTACGATGCTATTTTAAAATAAATGCCATGGTCCCCCTCAGGAATACCAGAAAACGTCACCCTCGAATTTCGATTTGAAACTTTGCATATAGATAGATCTTAATGAGTATAGTTTGCTGTGAATGTTTCAGACTTTGTCCCTACTTCTATCCTAAGATAGAACTATGGTAATGGTAATAGCGTATATTTTACATAACTCATGAAAACTCAGATGTGATGCTCTTATTTCAAGGTAGAAGCAAATTAAAAGATCTGAAACTTTGACAATAGACTATTCTCATTAAGAACTATGTCTATGCAATATTTCGAGTCGAAATTCGAAAGTAAGGTTTTTTGGTATTCCTGAGGGGGTCACAGAACATATTTAAAAAACATCGTAGAAGTATAGTGTCTCTATAGCAATAAGCTAGCTGCTTGGACTCTTTTTAGGACATCCACAGCTCATCTAAGTGTATATAAGGCACATAGTCTAGATGCAAAATCGATTGAACAGTTCGTGGCCTTCCGTTGTCAGTAAGAAGAAGAATACTTTTGCCTTTCAGCTACTTTGCGATATGGTGTACTGCCTAATATCAGATTCAATAGCTCGATATCTTCCCTACCACTAATACTAACTGTAGCTATAAACAGAAGGCCTGCATAACACAGAGTTTTAACACTCAATTACTTGAGCTCGGATAGGCACTAACTAACCAAAAGAGCAGGTCTATGTCGCTACATAGCCAGCATGCTATCGGATGCATAGTCAAAGACAAATAGCAGTTAGTGACTTCCCATGTAGTTCTAATCGGACGAAAACCGCCAGCTTTTTTTTTGAATGTAGTGCATGGTATCAAAACGGCAGAATATTTTTGAAGTCTGCTAAAACTAACAAAATTGAATTGATTTCGTCGGATTATAACAAAGTTGACGTCTTTGAGCCGCCTGTACCAGCCACAAGGTCCGATTCTTAGATAAATTTTCTACTATGGATGGCGTTGCAGAATCTATTGCTTTTGTAAAATATATTATAAAACTGTTTCTTTCTCGCTAAATTTGAATTCTTTTTGATAATAAATTTGAATTCGGATAAAAAACGGTCTCTGCAATCGTTTATAGTTTGAACCGGAAGTTGCAAGGGCTACTTGTCTTTGACAATGCTCCATTAAGTTTTTAATTGATATTTTTGTTTCAATCTTATGAGATCAAATCACATCTACAATTTTTCGTGCAAAAATTGTAACAATAGTTAAAAGTAAACTTACCTTTAGTTCGATTACGATTGTAATATTTTTCTAACGAAAAATGGCTCAAGTTGATTAGAGCAGGTAAGAATAATCGAAGGGCTCGATTAAGTCCTCCACATATGGAAATAAGTAGAAGAAGAGCAACGAATAGAGGGTATTTTTCATCGATCGTATATGAACATGATAGCGGCGCACATAATGTATAGAATAAATCAAAACGAAAAATATCATTCGTCCATGTTTCAATTAATAATTCATCAAGTAAAGCCTCGAACAGAATATAACTTTGATTATTCATGTGAAATCGTGTCGATACACTTGAATTTAATGGCTGAATGTTGGGTATCTCTTTTACATTGACTCCTTCAGCATAACCTTGCCGAATCTGTTCGATATAGGCACTTGTATACCACCAGCTAACATCAGAATTAAGTAAATCAAACACTGGTACACATCCAACTTCTATACCGATAAAATTTCGCCATGTTCGTGTACCATTTGCCATCTTATAAACTAAAGTAGGCACTCGATGGCAGCTAGATGAACTTCGTCGACATGAACACATGCCCAATATTGATATTGATTGTTCTTGTGGTTGATCATGATGAGGTAGAATAATATCGTCAACGACAATTGTCGAGTTGTCTTTCAAGAATTGAATACGTTCATTTGAATAAAGACCGATCAAATATCGATTTGCTAATGCCGCTGTTACTAGCCAATCTTTTGTACGCATAAAATCGTCGATAATACAAAGTGTAAGCGATCTGTTAAAAGCTGTCATATGTTTGATAAACAACGATTTCGACGGAACATGACTATTGACATACTGAGTTAAGATTATGGTGTTAATCGCTTCATCGATGATTTCTCTCGCAACTGAACAGAAACTGGCTAGAAATTGAAAATAGGATGAACCAGTACGTTGAAATTCTTCATTCATCCGATACATGCCACTAAAATTGAACGATATCGATTGATTATACCCAAGAATAAAGTTCAGCCAATCGGATGACACTAAATCACTTGAACAGATCTGATGCAATGTATATGCTATTGTGACAAACGATCCATATGGAACAATAGCTTGTGAACAAGGACATGAAAGAGTTGTTGAATAATTATTGTACAGATCTTCATAGGTATCCAAAGATGGATTTGCAATTGTTATAATTTGAGTTTGAACAGACAAGAATGCATAGAACCCAATAATGATAGTACTGAAAACCATTAGAAAAATGAAGAATCGAGTAGTTATACGTTGTTGTGGTATCTTCTCAGCATCGAGTATTCGACTTTTAAAAAGATTGAGATCGACAAGAGTTTGCCATAGATAACGCATTCGATCTCGTAAGCTACCTAGAAATAAAATAAAAGATATACAGTTGAGATTGATGGCAAGTTATTCGGAATTCATGAATTAGTGCAATTAATAAAATAGTTTAGAAACAAACTTTGTTTATTTTCTTTTATCAAGAGAATCAATTGAGCTACTCATTCTAATACACGATGGGAAAGTTTTCTACAAAAACAAAAAAACGGTATTTATTTTTCAGTCACAGAACGTTGGATCGGCTTGGGATGTGGTCTTTTTGAAAGAAGAAAGTCTAGATAATCACAATAAGAGAAAGAGTTTCAATTAGATATGGGCAAAATGGTCCTGATACCCCGGGACCGGGAGCAAAATTATTGGTTCTGCTCATCACTATTCCATCGAGATGAATCAACTCATGATTACCACTCGTACATTGAACATCACGTCCAATAGACTTAACTTTTTGTATATCTCTAAAAGGCTATGATATCTATATACTTTGGTTCCAATCGATAACTATGATCACAGTTGTTAGCTACAAAATTCTTTAGAAAAAGCCGTTCACACGCAAGCAACACAAAAACAAGCTATGGATACTACTACAAAATTTGCCTTTGATCTTTTCAAAAGAATGATGAAATCCAACAAATATACTGTAATCGCCAGTCTAATGAACAACACTTTTTTCTATATGTAATATGAATATGTTGAAAATAGTTTTTGTCACAGAAAACAATTATTATCCTAATATTTCGTCTAAATTATTCATTGGATTATAATCGAAGAATTATCCAATATAAAGAAAACAGGAATTGTGATTAGCAGCAAGGATTTGCGATTCTTATATCTACAACAAGGCGATAAACAGATTCAAATGCTCAATTTAAAGCATGAACTACCAATCATGCAAGCATTTTCTTATTAGCGAAAGATCGATTCAAAATCAATCTAATACCTAGGCATGATAAAAAGTTAAAAATCTTCGAAAACCGACTAAAATGTCTCGATATTTCACTGAACTATCGGAATGGAGTGAACAATTGGAGAAAGCTTAAAATTTTAAAATGCAGCTCTACTGCTTTAGAATGTTAAAAGCATGTTTTAGAAAAAAAAATTAAAGAACAACCTACATTGAATCAATAACGATTTAGAATTCTTAATATCGTTTGATAAATTTTCTTTTCTCCGTTGAATTATACGTTTTACAATAACCGGTATAATAAAATTCAAAAAAACGGACAATCCACCATAAACTCCGATCATGGTCGTGATAGCAAATAAAACATCGCATCGATGAGAATATACATATGAACAATGGGTTGGTTTACATTGTGCATAGTAATTATTGAAATCGACTTTGACCTTAATTTCTTCAGTCATTAAATCATTCAAAATCGCTCGAATAGTTGAATTTGGCATAAAGTCACTCTTGCCATCGATCTTGAGAAATTCGATATTATTCATTGATGCATGCAATAAATTAATACACGACAGATTATAGTAGCATTCCAATGAAGAATCGAGTACTGCATTAACCATCAAACAATTGGATGTCATGCCTGGTATTGCAATCATTGTCTGATTTATCAAGTAATCAAAGTACAATTGCCGTGAACATCCATGAACATTAAGACAAGAGCAATTACCAAATATCTTTGGAGATAATCGAAGTTCAAATCCGAGTCCACTTGATACCAAATGTGCATCGAAATTCGTCGCCAAACTAGAGACAACTTGGTTGCCTGCTGTAAGATGTTGAATCGTCAATAGATCACGCATAATTATCGATTGAAACGAAGTGACTAATGCATCTAATTCCGCATCAGTTTCCATACGAACTACTTCCTTAGTCGTTGCCATTGGACTTAGACAAGTCGAAGCATTGAATTGAGCAAGAGCATCATTTATCGACGACTTGCTTATTCGACATAGTGCAGCTATGGTTTGCCAAAAATTTGTGAGCGTTGAATGAACATCTGTTTTTGAGAATGATGACGATCCATTATGATTCTCGTAGATTGATTCTATCCATGTTGCCGATACAAATTTACTTGAACATACTTGATGAAATTTTACATTCACGCGGGTAAATGTCTCATAGAAAATTGTCAATTGAGAACATGGACATCTCAGCGTCGATGAATAGTGTTCATTTAAAAATTGAAAATCGATGTAAGATGGTGAATTTACATCGACATTTTTTGTGCGAATTATACATAGAGCTATGATACCGATTGTTGTCAGTGAAATAAACATAGTAATAATGTATATCGTTGTCGATAATTGTTGATGTTGGATAACATGTTCGTCAGTAGAACCATTCTGGAAGAGATTGATCTGTCGAAATGAACTCCAGCAACGGTACCCTAACTTATACGCCATGGTATAATTTTTATTTTTTGCGTCGACTATAAAATGACTCGTGAAGTGTAACTCTGTCGAGAAGTTGTCTACCAATTTTGTGAAAGCTTTAATTTCCTCTTCAACGATCTCATACAAGCACATCAATATTAATTATGAAGTTCCTACTATAAGGATGAATAAATGAGAGTGGAGCAGTGAACAATTAACATCGGCGTATCCTCTGAAACATATGGGAAGCAGAGAAAAAAAATTTCTGCTTGGACGTTTTTTCTAAATTAAAACTTTGACAATCATTATGACAAAAATGCATCATGAATGAATCAAACACCCATCTAAGACAATTAATAGAAAAGAAACTTCTATTATGCACAACAAATGAACAAATTGAAAACTAAAATTATTGATCTATTCAATTTATTAGTTTTCGGTCAAATATTTTCTTTCGAATGGTGCTCTTCAGAGAACAAGAGTAGCGATTTGATATGGAGAAGTTTCTGGTATTTCATTGAATCTCTAATCTAAATCCGAACAATAGAAATAACTATCTTCGACCCTTTTACACATATCCGCCGATTTTTGAAATTTCAAGAATCTCTTGCTTTCGCACAGGCAGGTAATGTTTTCATTAGGGTGTGGCTGGATAAGTGAAGAAAACATCCACACCTGCCACTATCAAAGTATTGTTTTGTCGATTGATCAGTCATGACAGTGAATTGTTTGTGCTGTTCGTCGTTGTTCCATGGCAACAAATGAATGACAACGGCTATTCTTAATGAGAAACTTCGATCCTAACCAATTCCCCCCCCCCCCCGTCTTGGTCACTCGAGTGACCATTTGTAGAACGATTGCAGAAAATAAGGGAAGCGTGGGATTTAAAAATGACACGAACATTTTTTTGTAGTAAACTTCATGGGTTATCGATTGGTAAAAGGAATATATTTTTTTCATCGCTTCATCTTTGAACTATCGGGCCTACAAAGTCGATCGTTTTGAAAAAATGACAAAGTTCGAATTTTTCGAAACAAATTGCTCTCTATCTACAGTCATTAGAGATCTTTCAGAATTTTTGTGGTATATTCGTCGATGAAGAAGTCCAATTTTAGTCTAGATATGTTTCGAAAGCTTCACGATAAGTCGACGACTTGCACGTGCTGAGGAATATAATTATCCAAGGAGTCACTGTTTGGCAGCTGGAGGACAATCAAAAAGAAAGTTACTATATTTATTATAAACCTCAACTCACGAGAAGTTGAAATAGTATTTATTATGAATTAAATATCTTCAGGGGTTATTCTCTCTCGGACAAAAAAAACGCCCTTTTTCCATTTCATTTTTGCATCACTTAATAAGTTGTTTTAGAAAAACAAAATATACCAGGAGATGCAGCGTGAAAACAACTACAATGTGCAAAGTAAAGCTTATTTTAATTTTGTACTTTTTGTTTTCAAAAGAAGCAAAATTGTGTGCGACCAATTTTCGACGCAGGGAAAAAATCATTTTTTTCTATGCGAACGAGAAATTCCTTTTTCCTTATTTCATCTTTTTATCAACTAATATGTTTTTGTAAAAAAAAATAAAATATACCACAATATGCAACGTGAAAAG
>CAJNSZ010002345.1:0-16150 GCA_905329745.1 Rotaria sp. Silwood2
TATATCGCTATTATGAGTGAGACTAAGACTATGAGTACTGTCTTGATTATAACCATATAAGTGTAAATATAGGTAGAAGATTAAGAGAATAATAAATAAAAGTTGATTTATGAAAATATATGCTTCAGTATAGATGTAGGAACAAGACAATGAATATTAAGAAAATATATGTATCAATATATGTGTATTATTATTATTAGATGAAGTCAGATGAGGTACGCTAAAGGAGAATTATAAAGAAGGCAAGAAGAGTAGAATGAAGAAGACTGTTGTACATTGGCTAAACCAAGGAATACCTATAGGTATCAATTGTTTTGTTTTTGAAGTAGTTTATCTGATTAATGCGAAGAGTGTCGACCTTTTTAAGGCGGAACATCCCTCACAACACTAACAGGATAAGTTCAGAGTGTTAAAAAAAAAAAAAAAAAAAAAAAAAAAAAAGGAAAAAATGTAACTAAATAAATAAAAATACATATATACAGGGAAAAGAAATAGAAGTATAGTGCGAGGAATGTCGACCTTGACATAAGGCGGAGCATTTCCTACAGCACTTATGTATGTAGATGACATGTATATATATATTTGAATGTTTTTATTATTACTATTATTACGAATAATGGTTGTTATTTAGCTAACTATTTGGATAGTATGCTTTGTTTTATTTATAGACTTTCCTAGTGTTCTATTAGTTAAAATACTCTCTTTAATTATTCTTTTTCTCCAATCACTTTCAAATGCTAATATTTCGGTGTTAGAAAAATCAAAACTATGTTTGTATTTAAGAATATGTTCGACAAGTTTCGAGTCGGATGATAATGTTCTTATTTTTTTTTTTTTTTTTTTTTTTTTTTTCTTCTCCTAATATTATAAAGATATTATTACACTTAACCATTGATGTAAGATATTATAAAACAAATGACGTGACCGTAAGTTAAAAATAATATCAAATGAGTGTGTTCCTAGAGATATTAATATAATTAAGTACTAATAAGAGATGGTATAAGGATATGATATTTTTCACAGTATAAAACTAAAACGAACATAAGTGAACATGCATTTATACAAATATTATTACAACTAAATGACATTCCCTCATATGATAGCGACATGATGTACAGTAATAAATAAGTTAAAGTGAATGTATATTTTGAGATATTAACATCCTAAATATCCATAAGAGATGGGATAACGAATTGATATTTATCAATGAAACTTAGAAGAATAGCAGGTGAACGTATAATTATAGAGCTATTATTACAATTATTTGTCAATAATAGATGTGATAAAGAATTAATGTATAGCAATAGACAGGTTAGGAGAAACAAGAGTGAACATCTACTATAAAAATTTTTTTTAATGTAATAAAGAACTAACAACCAGATCGTTTTCTATTTTTATTTTTTTATTTTTTTATTTTTTTTTTTTTTATGTTAGGTATTAAATTAAAAAAGAGTTACTATTAAGAAGTAATATGTGTGTCATGAGAGAAGTAAAGACAATAAAGAACATAATGAGGAAAAGTTCAAGATTTGGAACATATTACATAAGTTCTCTGTCATGCTGAAGTTTTTTATTATTAGACTGATTACCAAAATATGTGTAGATAAAGAAAGAAATGATAATAAGATAGGTTATATTCCAGATAGAATACACTAGAATCTACTCAAAGCTGAAAGGAGAATGAAAAGTGAAAAATATGAATAAATAAGTAAACTGTAAGGGTACAACTGATGTCATATACAATAATAGAATCATATATTAAATCTATCTACTATATGTGAATAAGAGAAATATAAAGGTCCGATATTAATAATTGTGATAAGTAATTATAATGTTCTATGCTAATGTTTATCGACCTAATATGCAAGTGCGAAGAGTGTCGGCCTTGTTGTTGAGGCGGAGCACTTCTTACAACACAAGTAAAGGTAAGTCTTTAAACATAACTATCTACTATATGTAAATAAGAGAAATATACAGGTCCGATATAATAATTGTGATCAATAATTATACTGTTCTATGTTAATGTTTATCGACCTAATATGCAAGTGTGAAGAGTGTCGGCCTTGTTGTTAAGGCGGAGCACTTCTTACAACACAAGTAAGGGTAAGTCTTTAAACATAACTATAATTACCGATTATAATAGTCAAAAGAGGAACAATCTACTTATTGATTTGTTTATCTTTTCTTCTCATTAACCTTAGATATATATAAGTTTCTTATATTTTTTTTTTTTTTTTTTTTTGAAAGAGAGAAAAGAAAAATAAATAAATAAATAAAAGAAGAAAGAAAAAAAAATATATATATATAATAATAAATAAATTACATGTGAACATTGTTATTATATCTTTTCCTTTTTATTTAGTGCTATCCGACTACCTGAATTGTATGTTTTATGTCATTAATTGAATTCCCTAACATTCTGTTGGTTAAAATACTTTCTTTTATAACACGTCGTCTCCAATCTGACTCTAATGCAAGTGTTTGTACATTTGAAAAATCGAATTTATGCTTCTCTTGCAAAATATGTTCAACTAATTTTGAATTATTCGACAGATTTCTTATATTTGCTTTATGCTCATTAATACGAGTCTGTTTTAGTCGACTGGTTTCACCTATATATACTTTCTTACAATCATTACAAGGAATAGAATATACTAAATTTTTCAGTTTCTTATTTTCATCTTTTCCTTTTAGTTTTGGAAGAAAAATAGTCTTAAGGCTTAAATGCTTTTTAAAGGCGAATTGAATGTTAATATTCGGAATTAGTTTTTTACAAATCTTCTTAACTCGACCTGCGAATATCATCGATTCATGTCCGTAGTATCTTATAGTGAAGAATATTTTTCTTTTGTTTTCATCTGTAGTTCGGTTATTCTGAGATGTTCGGTTTACGAGTATTTTTCCTTCTGTAATTCCTCTTTTTATTATATGTGTTGGATAACCATTATTTGTTAATGTCTGTTTCAATAGATCTATTTCTTTCTTTATTATGATCTCTGTCGAGCAAATTCTATATATTCGTATCACTAAGGTCCTTATTAATCCTAACTTATACCGGCGACTCTGACTACTGTCCCATAACATATATAAACCTGTGTGCGTTGGTTTACGATAGGTGGAGGTAAGGAGTTGATTATTTTCTCTGGTTACCAGGACATCAAGGAATGCTAATGAGTTGTCTTTCTCTAATTCTAATGTGAAGCGTAAATTCGTATGCCATTTATTAATTCGATTGTGAAACTCATCGATTTTTGTTATAGAAATGGTAAATATACAGAAAATATCATCGACATAACGTAGCCAAACTATAGGTTTATTAACTGTAAATTTATTTAGCTTTTGCTCCATTTTTTGCATCCAAAGATCTGCTATTATTGGGGCAAGTGGGTTGCCCATAGCAACTCCATCAATCTGTTTATATATTTTTTCTTCAAAGCGGAACGGGGCATTTTTAAGTGATAGATTTAGTAATGTTTCAAGTTGTACTCTGTTGAAGGGAACATCTATTCGTTTATTAGGTTTAAACATAAAATCTAATGCGATTTCTATAGCTTCTTCAACTGGAACGTTTGTATAGAGACTCTCGACATCAAAACTACACATTATGTAATTCTGTTCCTTGCTTAGAATTGTATTTTTTATCTTTTTCACGAATTCAAATGAGTCTTTTATGTAAGAGTTAGCCTGTGGTCGCGCTTCTCTTATAGCTCTTGCCAGGTACTTTGACAAGTGATATTGATAGCTACCTATAGTAGATATTATCGGACGTATTGGGTATCCGTTTTTATGAACTTTTGGAAGACCATAAAATACTGAAAGTGACGAGCATGTAGATTGTAGATGATAACGAAGTTTACTATCTATT
Organism: Rotaria sp. Silwood2; assembly: GCA_905329745.1. NCBI lineage: Eukaryota > Metazoa > Rotifera > Eurotatoria > Philodinida > Philodinidae > Rotaria > Rotaria sp. Silwood2. The sequence goes on from CAJNSZ010002345.1 coordinate 3,866, forward strand.
ACTCCTTGTTGAAATAATGTGTATATATATTTGTTCAACGTTTCTTCTTGCTCTCGATGAAATTTATCACTATTTAATTTTTGGAACTGCTTGCCTTTTAATATTTCTTCTGCTTTTTCTTGATATGATTCTTTGTCTAGTATTATTATAGAATTCCCTTTATCTGCTTTACAAATGACTATTTTATCATTAGATTTTAGTGATTTCAATGCTTTTAATTCATCATCTGATAGATTACTGATCTTTTTATGTCTAGATATACGCATGAGTTGTTGTGACGCATTATGTATATGACGACAAAGTAATCTAAACACTGATGTATGACAATGAGATTGCAATTTTATCGAGTTTAATTCTATATCTGTTTCGAATTCTAAAAAATTGCTTATTTTGTTTTCTACGCAAAAATCCCAACCACGACATAACAAACGCTCTTCTGATACAGAGAGGACGTATGATGAAACATTATGTATTAGTTTAGTTTTCATCTCCTCATAATTTTGTCCAATAGGTCCATTATTAAGTTTCTCAAGTTTGTTCTGATGAGTACGCATAACACTTTTATGAATTCGACAAGCTGAATCATGACAAAGTTTTTTCACATTAATGTAATCAATTGATGAAAGATGTTTTTCTAGATCAGTCAGAATAGATGTTACTTGTTTTTCTAGTTGTCTAGCGTGTTTTTGTTTAAATTCGAATTCACGTAAAAGACAATTACGCTGAAGAGACGTATATTCTTCTGTTTTCTTTAAACCTGGCTTCCATAAACGTATATTAACGAAAATAGGCATTAGATTATATATCAAACAACATCTAAGAAATTCCACATCGCATTTTGCTTTTTGCGATTTTTCTGTTAATCTTTCACAACGTCGTATACTTACCAGCATCGATTCGCCATATTTCAGGCGAAGATTGGAAATAAATTTAGGAGAAAGTGCAGTAGGAAATAGATAACTTAAAAAGAAAGAGATAACTGCAGTAAATATCATGATTTTTATTTCATACAGAAAAAAAAAGAAGAGACTCAAGCTTTCGTATACAATTCATGTATACATCGTCAGGAATGACAATATAATATCATGTATTGTATTTATATATCAGGTCAAAAGAAAAGCAAAAATACATCAAAGTAACACTTCAATAAGTGTAAGAACAGTTATGTACGATCAAATGATCAATGTCGGTCAGAATGATCAAACAGACCGACGAGTTATTCAACATGCAGTCGTTCTTTTTTTAAATATTTCATTAGAAAAGCATTGGTGTATAAAGATTTAACCAAAATCTCCTCCTATCGTTCATATTAATAATCTCTTGCGATAACGAATTAATCACGTTTGCGTCCTTTCTTTTAATATCTTAATTAAAATTGTTGGAATACTTCACAACTAAAGAATGAAACATACGATATATGTATCATCTTAATGCATTAGACACGAAAAAAAAGACTATGAATTTTAATAAAATTGAAGTTTTATTATCAAAATGAGATATTCATCTAGATTCTAATCGATATAGTAAAAATTTCATATATTGAATTTTTTTCATTATTTTGTGCAAAAAAGAAATTAAAAATTGAGATATGGTCGAATTAATATTCTAAAATTGAAGCATTTTGATGGCTTCTTTATATGATATCATTAATATCAGACAAATTCATATACACTCCAATCTTTCTTATAATAACAGGTTGTCCATATTGATTTTGATTCAATATTAGCAAAAAGAAGTATTTTTATTTATTTATTTTTACTTATCTTTACATAAAAAAATGAATATGAATTTCAACCACTATTATCAACATGAAATAATTATGTTGATTTCATATGACAGCATTAAAAAGAAATATTTATATCAATTTCAAATATTGTTATGAAACTGAAAGATGTGTATTGATTCTATTTTGTAATATATAAAAGGAATATGGAAATCAACTACATATTTATGTATATATTTAATTGAAGCATGAATATTGAAATTAATTTATTTATGTCGATTGTTTTTTATATGATCAACACCAACTATTTATTGTAATACAAATCAATACTTTACACTTACGTCTTTGTAATGGTCCTATGTGATGCTGATAAAATAAAAAACTTATATACATTCCAATGAATATTATAACAATCAATTATTCACAAGAATTATATTTTATATCATGAAATTGAAATATTTCAAATATTTATCTTCATTTTATCTTCTATCAATCAAATGAAAAATTGATGTAAGTTGCAAATCATTTTGAAAAATTATCTATTCATATTTCATTCGACTAGAAAAATCAACTACTTTTTTTCCATTTTTTTTCATTATGTGTACATAAAGAATGAATATGATTTGCTACTAATATTAACAGCATGAAGCAATTATTTTTTTCCATTCAATATCATGAAAGGAAAATATTTAGACGTTTATTTTTATTCAGAATGAATCTAATGTATGAACGAAAGGCAGTGACAAGAAAAAAAACTATATTTGAATGACTTCAATCGATGCCGTACATTTGTTTTATGTTTTTATTGGATTGATCAATGATTTTGGTTGTGTTCAAATTTTTTTTTCGTAAAATGTTGACAAGGTGTTGTGCTGTGTATGTTATACCACTAATAGGATTGTATTGTTTAGATTCTAGTATAGATGGTTTCAAAAAGGGAAAATCTGTTTCAAGAATAATTTTATAAATAATATTTTCTATTGATACAAGCCATTTATGAAATAAAGTTTGAGATTCAAGATCATCATGAGAGAAAATAGAACAATTTAAACCGATATAAGAATTTTTGAAGTAATTAAGAAAAACTGTAATTACATTAAGATCACTTTTTTGATTAATACAATGCCAGTGAATTCTATGAGTTGGATTTAAATGTAATTTTAATTCATTGAACATTAAATTAAATGACGCTATACCACGACCATGTAAAACTACAGGTAAACTAAGTTGTGCTGCTAATTTTAATTGCATTTTAAACAAAGTCAATTGTAATTCGAATGAGAAACTACTTGTTGAATCAAGTCCACATTCACCAATTGCAACTTTTTCCGTAATAATATTACTATATTTATTCATGAAAATGTTTTTTAATTCTTTAACTACATATGATATATCTGATGGTAAATATTTGGGATGAATTCCATAAGTGGTGAATATTTTAACATTTGGATTGTCCAGGTGATAATCCGTGAACCAACGATAATATTGATGTTTATTGTCAATGAATATCATTTTTCTTCCATTGGCAAATTGAGTATCGAAGTCATTTTTATTAAATTCATAACGAAAAAAAAGATCGATATGACAATGCCCATCATACAATGGTAATGGTAATGGTAAATGATATTTATTTTTGCACGAGCATTTGTTATAAAGACTATTTTCACAAATAGCATTCATTTTCAACAAAATCAGATTGAACGACCATAAGAAATTAACAAAAGAAAAGAATAGAAAATCGAAATCAAGCATTTTATATATTCATTCTATGATCACGACCCTGTATGAGATTAGTCAAAGAATAAAGAAGGCTAATAATGATCATGATCAATCGTTCATTTTTTACGCATTCAAGTAAAATATGATTATGAGAAAATTGGATATTTGCAGTCATATATATCTTTCTTTAATCTCTCCTTCAAACTAATATGTGCATCAATCATATTCACTCATAATTAAGCAAATTCTATTATTTTTCACAAGTAAACAGAATAATAATAATGACAATAAAATAATTTTTGTTTTTTAATAATAATTTTTATCTCTTAATAAATATAAATAGAGATTGATATGTTTTTTTTAATTTTGATTACTTTTATTATAAATAAATTAATAAATAAATACTTTAAGCTGGGAAAAATAAACAAAAGAAAAGAAGAAAAAAAGAAAAAAAGGGGGAAATAAAATAAATAAATAATTTTTACACGACGCCTTTTGGATTATCCTTCTCAAACGAATCTCCGTTTTTAATTACAATCCCCATGTCGGGTTTTTCGGTGGTTGTCTGTAATGCATTATACTGCATTTTTAACTGTGTATGTTCTTTTTTAATTTATGATAATTGTAATTAATCCATTATAATGCATTTTTCGAATGTATATGTTCTTTTGATAATTATAATTAAAGCATTTTAATGCATTATTTAGACACAAGCTGAGATAGAATCTAATAGATTGATTTTTAATGCACTACAATGCATTATTTTTCAACAAGCTGCGATATAAGGCATTACGTTCAATTTCAATGCATTAAAATGCATTGTTTTTGAATAAGCTGGAATAGACGGTAATACACTGACTTTTAATGCATTATCAATCGAAGATATTCTACGATTTCCTATTAATCATATGTTAGTATTATTCTATCAAGTGACACCTTATCAGATTCCTTATCCTGTATATCTTCACCTTCGATAATGCTTCCAGCTGTGGATGTGGGTGTCGGTGAGGCTGAATCTGGATGCGGGTGTCACTTGATAGAATAATACTAACATATGATTAATAGGAAATCGTAGAATATCTTCGATTGATAATGCATTAAAAGTCAGTGTATTACCGTCTATTCCAGCTTATTCAAAAACAATGCATTTTAATGCATTGAAATTGAACGTAATGCCTTATATCGCAGCTTGTTNTCTTAGACAAAGTCTGTTTTCATTTTTTTCAATATGAGCATTTTGTTTCTTTAAGAGACGCCCCCACACCCACACCCACACACACACCCACACCCACACCAACACCCACACTCACACCCACACCCTGCCATGTATAAAAAGTGTGTGTATGTTTTTTTAATTAATCCCATATTCTCAGAGTGCAGATAGATTTTATCATCCGATACATTGGCAGAGATGCCGATATCAGAAGACGTTTCAGATATAAAATATTTGCATAAAGGGTGTGGGTGTTACTGTTATCGTTGACACGTATATCCACATCCACACTCATACCGACATCCCTCATACGAATAACTAATAACTTGTTTAATATCTGTTCGATCAATCTTATTTTTGCTCATAACGGAACATTCTGACGTGTATCCGAGTGCTATTTCCCTTTTGTTTTATAGATCGGTATTTCCATATGATTTCAAACATACTGTACGAAAATAATCTTTAATTTCGATGGAACTTCCAGTATTCGTAAAGCTTTGAATTCTGAGCATTTTGATAAAAAAATTTCTCAACGTTTTTGTTTCGGTGAAGATATGTTTAACATACTGTTATCGGTAAAAAACAAAAAGTCCTCAAGAAAATATTTTTTTTAATCAAAATGCTTAGAATTAAAAACTCTACAAACACTAATAGTTTCAATGAGATCGGAGACCAGGATGTGACTATGACTGTAAATGTGAATATTATTTCCATTTTATGTGCATCTCCCACCCACACCCACCCATATTGTAAGCTGTTTAACACATAAATAGAAGTTGTCATTGACACAATATGGAATATTTGTTCGATCTCAAAGTCGATATTTGCTATTGGTGAAATTTTCAGATATATATGCTTCTGAGAGAACATCCAAGGATATGTTAGAACCATTTGCCACAAAAAATGCAACTTCACTCTGATTCACTTTCATCATACGATAAGTAGTAATAGAAGCGAACGGCAAACTAATATCTTATGTGAATATCAACAAATGTTCTTCACTGCAACGTAAGTATGAAGAAACGACTTTCATTTGTGTATTTGCATGTCATTCATAGTGCGATGAAATATTATTTATTGATGCTATTTCTTTCTATTAATTTACATGGATGGACAATTGCTAATGTCAGAACCGACAACGACGATTCTGATTCACTATGGTACACGGATCAAGGCAATTCTCAAAATACTTATCACATCGAACCATCGATGCCAACCAATTATTCCAACATATCGTGGACCTATGAATACAACTTGACATCACAAGATCTCACTCAATTTGGTCTAGGTGCTGGTATTAATGGTGATGTTTACTTTTTCCTGAGTCTGTCAAGATATCATACAGGCAAGTTATTACACTTGATTTACATAATATTGAGAGGTTTTGATTTAATCATCGTTTGGTTCTGGTTGCTAGCTTTTACTTTTACGATGATGGATATCGTTTTATCTCTTTCACAAAAATTGTTCGATAATATATCTAAGCATACAACAAGGCCTAGCAGAATAGCAAAACAATAGATCATACTTTACCTTAAAATGTCTTAGTTAGCAGATTTTTAGAAAGGAACTGCTTTAAATCAATAACGATAATGTTCTCTTTGCAGCTGATTTTCTCATTTGTCTAACTCCAAATGGCATTGTTCGCTGGAAGATCTTTCTTGAGCCCGTACCAGACATGTTGCCAGTTGGTATTTCTAACATTGTTTCTGATCGACAAGGAGTACTTTTCTATACGGTTTCATGGTCAGGTGATGAATATTATACAGCAAAAATCTGTCGAATCACAGAAGCTCAAACTCCGCATCCTATTCAAGAATGTATCGAAAACTATCAACTTTACAATGATATTATTACTCCATTGGCATTGAATGAAAAATATGATATTTTGGTAACGGCTGTAACCGATGATGAATTTGAATCTGTACCAGCCGCTTTGAACAAAACGACATTGGCTATGCAATGGATAAATAGGCATTTTTTTGGTGCTGGCGCGACTGGACACTATCGCTGTCATACGAATACAGGTGATATATTGTGGATAGGTGGCGATCGTAATCTATTGAAATTTAAGTACAACGGACAGAATCTTATCAACAATTATACACAACCTAACGATGCTGGCATAAATTTTGTTTTAGACAAGCAAAAGCAAATAATTATACGACCATGGCAGAATATGACTGATTTGCCATGGAAGTTTGTTGTTTCATCGTATGATGTGTCAACACCAAAAATTAAAATACGTTGGAATTGGTACCCACCATCGTCGATTGTTGCAAACGATGATATGACATCGCCTACTATAGATGATAAAGGCACCGTTTATATGTCTAGTATGCCTCTCGTATTTGCTATTGACAATCTGGGAAAAACAGTATGGACAAGTAAATTAGCAACATCAAGCGAAATGAAAACGTTTCAATTAATTTCTTATTGCATTGCAATGAATTTAAAAAGACGTACTCTTTACGTAGTATCTGGTTCTCCAATTTTTCAGAAAACTAAATTTCTCTATTTCATTACTGCTGTCAATATGGATACAGGCAAGGTAATTAAACGTATTGATGTTAGTATGGGAAGTAATAAATACATTACACCACAATGTCCAATCTTAATCGGTGAGGAGATGTTCTATTTTTCTTGGTTAACAGGGCAATATCCACAATCAGTACCTTTCAAAATAGCTGGCATCAAACAAGTCTAAGCATCAAATCAGAATAATTGTCTTAAAGCTTAGCTATGTTCGACAAAATGTAAAGCATTAAGATGAAGTATTAACAAGTGACACTCATTAAATTATGTGTTCGTGAATGTATTCATTTTATTACTACATATGAATGAATAAATATTGCCTGTAATTGATAATTCTTCAGTTCGTTCTTTGAATGGACGAGTATATAATTCAATCATTTGGTAATGACCAATTTCGATTTCTATCTTTATGCATTTGTACGGTGATGTCAGATGAACTTAAAAAATACAAAATTTAGAAATAGTAAAATAGTGCAATAATATGGAAAGTTTTCTTTTCTTTTTTCTTTATTTTATTTTATTTTAAATTTTAAATTGAACAAATAGTAAAATTTTCGACCATTGACGGTTTTTCACAAGCTATTGAATGCGGTCATCATCAGTACTAATCTATAACTAGGGTGTGGTTGTGGTTGTGGGTGTGGGTGTAAGTGGCTGTGGTAGGGAACTGCAAACTGGCCCCGGTCTCGCCGGGATCGGGACCAAAATTTGACTTTTTTACGGGACCGGGACTAAACATTTTTCACATTGGTCCCGGCCAGTTTTTATGCAATATATTTTTACGTTTATTATTTTGACATGATTTAAGATCTGTAAATCAGAGGGTGTGGGTGTGAGTGTGGGCGCGTGTGGGCGCGTGTGGGTGTGGTGTGGGTGTGTGATGTGGATGTATGGGTGCGGCTTTTTCTCAGCCACATCCACAGCGAAACTCTTACACAAATGTTTCATTCTCGCTGTTAACGACTCACTGATTCTTCATGGATAAACTTTCGAAGCACGAAAGCATCCTCTTTATTGCTTATCTTATGAAATTACCAGTTGAGTTATTTTGATACTTTTATCTTAATATTGACAATCGCGAAAAGAATATGAATAGAATACGAAACGAACGCAGAAAGCTAATCATGTAAATTGTAGACAAAATTTTACAAGAAAGAATCATTAAATCAATGAGACTGTGCACGATACATACACGTAAATACATTGGATAGACCTCTTACTAAAAAAGTCATCAGTTGTCCAGATGAACGAAAGTCTGTGATTGATTGCCATATCATACCTGTCTTGATTCTCTAGAATTAATATTCTAGGCATTCATTCGTTATACTTATGAAATTTAAAAAAGTCGAAAGTTTGCTTAGGATCCATATTCGTAAGTTACTTACGAGGATACAAAAATCAAAATACAATTTATCAGAGAATTTCACTAGTAATGGCTTCCAACTTGGTTGAATGTTGTATATGCAAAATGCCTGTCGTTTGTTTGTCTAGGGACTCTTACGTTACTTGTGCAACATAAAACGGCTTTACTTATTTTTCCTTGTTCTCTCTTTTTTTTTTCGTTTCTTTAAAACTACTCTCAATTAAGTGCTTTCTTGAGAAGTACTGTCCATGACAACAGTAAAATACACAATGCGGAGAGCAGACAAACAATGATGGCAAACAAAAAAAATTTGGTAAAAACGAAATACAGCCCAAATGAACCACACGCATCGATACTCATTTGTATATGATGTGAAACTGTCATCATCGTTAAACAACAGAAAATGACAGATAATCATAAACTTCCTTCAGCATCAGGCAAAAAGACGAAACTTACATTGATATGTAGTTGCAACACGTTTTCAGTAAGATAATATGAAAATTAATAATTTTCAACATAGGGTGTGGGTGTGGGTATTTCCATCATTGACACCCACTCCAACCCCACTCCATACTCCACACCCACACCAACCCACACCCACACCAACCCACACCCACGCCCCACACCCACACACCCACACCCATCTCGATCTATGATCGTGAGAAGACTACTCTGAAGCGGTCTGATACAAATCAGATCAACTCGAGATTGGACAGATCCCAGGATCTGGCCAGCTTGAGTTTTCAGAATAGGAATAATTAAATGGAATTAAATTGAAAAAAAAAACATCGAAATATAATTTTTCCTAAAGGACCAATAGAAAATGTGTCGCATGTGTCGTGCGAAATGTGTCGTGGTCCTGCTGGAGAAAATGTGTCGCACTTTAATGTGTTGTACAATGTGTCGCAAAACACGACACTTGCGACACATTTTAACTTAGTATGTGGTTTAGACTGTATAAACTGACGTCAGTATATCTGAGTGTTCTAATCTGCCATCAGGATGCCCGTCAAGTTTCAAATACTGTCGGGTTGAACGTTCGAATCTATCGTCTATCTTATTTTTTTAATCTTCAGACTCGTTTGGACGAGTTCATCGGACAAAACAGACTAGACATGACGAGGTTCAAAGACATTCTAGACTAGTCTAGACGTGTTCGAAGGACATTTCTTCCAAAGGTGACTAGTCATGGCGGATGTGCAAGACATTTCAGATTAGACCTGACGATTGTTGCGGACATTTCGGACTAGTCATGTCAGCGGTCTTGCGTAATTTTTGCTTACTTGAGTAAGATGAAAAAATATATTTCTTTCTAAATCGTTAAAATAATCAATATTTATTTGTTGATTTTCTAATTGAATTAAAGATTGATGATTTTTGATACATTGATCAATATAATTATTTAGCTTTTCACCATTTAAAAATGAACGATGTTTTTCTAAAAATTCAATCACTTTCATTATAATTGATGGGTTATTTTTAAAACTGTCCCTAATTTGATCATAAATAGCAATTATACCAGTAAATGATGCTTGTTGAACTTTTAATGCAACAGTTTTTTTGTATTTTTCTGAAATAGTTTCTAATCATCAATTGGAAGACATTTGATAGGTCGATTTCTATCATTTGATAATTCTTCAAGAATATAAGTTGATGCTATTGATAATGTACTATCCTATGTTATACAAACTGGAACAAAATCGGCAGTTTACTGCAATTTTAACAGTCCCGTTAGCGGCTTCCATTACACACAATTTATCGCGGTAAACCGGCAGTTTTGACGATAACCGTGGTTTATCGCGAAAATTGATCCAGTATTTACAATATGGGATGATATTTAAGTTTAGAGCCAATTTCAATAGAACTATTCCAGTCGATCAACAATATGTCATAACTATTTTTTTAATGCAATAGAAAACAACATTCGTAATTATACATCTAAAAAAAGTCAGGTTATTATTTATTTTTCATTGTTTACATATCAGTTTTATTGTTGAATAATTCAATAATGTTTGATCTTCTAATATCACGAGGTAAAATATTAATTTTATGTGTTTATTTAATATGCCTCCATATAATATCAAGATTATTTAACAAATTTTCTTTTGATATAAATCGACCGATTGGATGTACAAATAATAGACCATGTTATAAGAACTGAAAGAAAAACGGCGGTTTACCTCAGTTTTATTAGTCCGATTAGAGGCTCCGATTAAATACGATTTACGATATGGGAAAGCATATTCATGCATTTTAATTATCTAATATCTATCACAATATAATTCTCGATAAATTGATAGTTCTTTATCAACGGATTTATTACTAATTTTTAATGCATAATCATTTGTTTAATCATTGTTCAAAAAACAATTGGAAACCATAGCATTACCACCAATGCCTAATAATCGATTATGAATATGAATATCGTTAGGTAATAGTTATAAATAACAATAACCAAATTTTGATGCATCTGTAATGAAAAGCATTGTTAAGTAGTATAGTGCGAGTCACATCTATATCGCTGATATAAATACAATCAACAATAGACACATCTCATGTCTAAGTATACCGAATTAGAAACTATAATATTAATAAAACAAATCAACTATTACGACGACACTATACGGTATATTTGCTCACAAGAGATTCAATTTTCGCTCCACTGCGCCAATAATCATATGAAATAAAATATGTTTGTATGCTAAATGTGTCGTTTGATTTTATTCTAACTTATCGTCAAACTCACACACTTCTACATCTACACTCACATCAACAATTTACTCAACGAGAATAAAGAAACGAAATCGAATCTATGTAAATTACATTAGAGAGATTTTATTAGTTCATATATAATTAAATATCAGATCTCTTTAATGATTAAACAATTTAACATTTTTTTATTATTAATCGTTTTAAAATGATTTATTACTAAAAGAAAAAATATGTTTTTTTTAAGTCCTTCAAATTAAATTTCATTTATCATAAAGAATTGTTTTTTTAACTATTGAAAAACAAAGATCATTTTGAACTTTTTTCTTTTAACCCTTTCAATCCCGTATGGCATCTCGTAGATGCCATGCAGAACGAAAGAGATTTTTTTTCATTCTGTCGTCTTCTTAGACGATATATATCATATGTTGTATTTCAAAAAAAAAGGAGGAAGACGTGATTCACAATAGAATGGCGGCTATCCATATTTCACCACTGTTACTTTAACGTCTCTTTTATTTTTCTTTTATTGATGTTTAGTCTACTTATTAATGATATTTTCTATTTTGAGTTTATTATGTTTTTGTTTTATTCATTAGAGTAAGATGAAATTTTTCAAAGCAGTCTGGAAAGCATAGAGGTGGTTCTTCACTACAAGTTTTGCATTGATAAATAGTCATTGTTCGAATATCATTCATATGACAAAGTACACATTGTTTTTGCTTGTGACGACCCGATTTAGGATCAATATCATTTTTTCCTAAAACAAGTTATGCATTGATGAAAAACGACAATCTGTTCTTCAAACAGAATCTCACTTAAAAAATGTTGAGTGGTTGTAATTGTTACTTTTCGACTACGGTCGATAGCATTCGGTGAAAGGAATCGTTTCTGTTTCGGTGTAAAATCTTTTCCTGATCTTCTTGTAATTCCTGTTTTTTTCGTCGTTTCACGTACATAACTCAAAAATAAAATAAAATATCTTTTTATCGGTTCACATAAAATCTTACATCATAAGAAAAT
>CAJNSZ010002346.1:0-16148 GCA_905329745.1 Rotaria sp. Silwood2
TAAACTCATAGAGAAGACACTTCACTCAATATAGTTTCATCTAACTATGCTTCCTTTGCTTGCTCATTTGTCTTTTTCTCGAAATAAACGGTGAATGATAAAAATCAAAATAGCTCCTTTTGATGAATGAGCTGTGGTGACTGTTCTCCCTTACACGTTGGTAAATCCTCCCAGATAAGGAAGTCCGCATGTGAAGAACGATGTGAGATTCATAATAAAAAACCAAAGTCCTGTGAAAGAACCTTCCATCTTAATCTTTTAACCTTATTTTGTAAAACTCACGTATATTCTCGTCGAACATAGTATGTGTAAGCTTTGAGTCGAAGTTTTGTGGCTCTCCTTTCCTCTAAGTTGCAGACGTTAACAACGGCGATTGAACGCACTAAACGATATTAGTAACACGATTCAAAAGGTTCTCGAACGTTCCAGGACCTTCCTTGATGTTTAAATGACTGGGATCCATTTTTTAAATATTCTAGATAATGCAGTTTCTGATTTTTACATGTGAACGATTAAATGATACATATCAGAGATTATATTTTAATTTTTCACAACTGTCATATGGCCAAAAGAAACGTATGAACCAGAGCTGTCAACAGGTCAACTTTTTTCAGCTTGGCTTGGACCTGGTCTGCAGGCTTTTCAGAGCAGAACAAATTTATCAAATATTTTACTACTTTCATGGATAAAATTCTACAATATGCATCACACTTCTTTTCATTATCTCATCCTGGTCGTGATAGCATATTTCTCCTCAATTAAGATGATGAACTTGCGGACTTTTCCAAGCAATGGAAAATCAAAAGATACCCTGCTGAAAAAAGAATAGTCTTGCTTGTGCAGACTGTTATGCTTTCAAATCCATTCTACTTTCATCAGGGTTATTCCACAACAGTGAAAAACATATACTGTAATAAATATAAAATAAAAATTGAAAAATAGCAAACAGTTTTAATCCAAGTCAGAAATGTTTGCTGCTTGTCTTTGTTTTCTGAATGATGCTTGTTGGATTTTATTATTAGTCAGTTTCATTTTGTATAAGAATACATTATCCTTCCCTATTGAGACACATTCTAACTTGATCATAAGTCAGCATAAAAATACGAAAACAAGTAAATTAGTTTACAAGAATCATTTATCCTAACGAGAAAATATAGCCTGCTGAGTTGATGTACACTTTCAGAGTTAGATGCCACTTTGAATCTTCATTGTAAATATTGAATTAGAATGAATGAGACATTTGAATATCACTAATGATCATCCTTGTCATTCATCCCAGGGCATAGTGAGGTTACACATTCGCAATTCTGTTTACAAAAAGACTTACGTAAAACATCGAAAACCGAGGCATGGAACAGGTGTTTGTTTTAAAATTAAAGCATGTCATTTTAAGATTTGTTATGAATTTGAAAATAAAAGTTTGACTACAATCACTTTGTCCAAGTATTTTAAATCTGCAATGCCACTTCGAATCAGAATGGATCAATGCACAAAATATTTTACTACATGCCGTTCAGGTCACAAGTTTCGACCTGGCCTGGCCTGCAGGCCAGGCTGAATCTAGTCTGATCTGCATCAGGCCAGGTTAAAATTCTAAAACTCAGCCTGGCCTGGCAGGCTGGCAGCTCTGGTATGAACTGATTAAACTGTAAATTTTGGGAATAATCAATATCAGCGTTTCTGAGTTCATTAAGATACATAATAAATCGTGAAGACCTGCTGTACATATAACGATTGTGTACAACAGGCTTATTTGTTTATTAAATTAATGGTCAGACTAACAATAGTAAATTATGAAATGGAAATGAAAAACAAAAGAAAATAAATAAAAATCGAATAGCATCAAAACAAATACAGAAAGAGTGTCAATTAAAAGAAACACTAAAGGCATAGCATCTACTGACAATCTATTCTCGATGAAACCGAGTTATGATCTCTTAGATATTTTACATGTTGTTTATCTTGTATTAGTATAATGAAGCTAGAGAAGACATGTACCTTTCACATTTCAGCCCTAAAAGAGCTATGATTACAAGCTTTTTATTTGTGAACAATTAAAAATAATAGTTTTAAAGCTAAAATAATTACAAACAAAACGAAAAGTTTATTATTTATTTAAATTATCCTTCTTCCTAAATACTTACTTTGAAACTCTTGAAAACAATAATCGGAAAACATAATGACGTGATTCTTTATGTAAATTGATCTATTCTATATAGCCAAGTACAAATTTACATTTTACTATGTTTTAAATTTCCTATATCTTTTATAAAATACTCTTTATTCACACTTCTCAATTTTTCTTTCTATGCAGATTTGTCGCCTATACATATAATAAAATTGCTATGTAAACACTTTAATAAGCCAATCAATCAAGTTATCGTTGACAATGTAAAATTCAGTTTCTAATGAGATTTATTTGCTTTTCAAACGGCATTATCTCTTTCTTCTTGTATATTGCATTTTGGATCCGGTTGTTTTAACACCTTGTATTTAAGTATCAAGGAAAAATTTTCAATTATGTCGTAATTGACAAGTTGTTGCAGAAACAACAAGTCCTTCAACAGCATTAGCATTGGTATTGCCGTTATATAATGTGTTTGAAGTTAGGTTTACCAAAAACAGCCATATTTCTCATTTATTACATGGTTTTATTTTTCAAAATGGAGATGAACTTGCAAAAAAAAATTCGAATTTTTTTCAACTGATAGCATTTCATATTTGAAGACCGAACAAAAAATTCTCAAATGCAGACAAGAAATCCCATTGACTACATTTATATAAATACAACACCATAACTGCTATTTGATTCTCAATCAACAACAATAGAAAATGTTTATTCGTTCACAACATCAAATACAGAAAGTAATCAACCATCACAATCAGCATCGTTAACGATGCCAGCTTCAGCACAAACAATTGCATGACGATTCATTGATACTCATCCATAAAGGTGAAATTATGGATATTGTTACTGGAACACCATCATTATGAGCTCTGTATTCAAAAAAGAAAAAAAAACAGATGTGATAAGTATGTTTAGTAGTCCTTGGAGTACTGAATATACAGTGTTCAAAAGTGCAATCAATGCTGAAGCATCAAAGGAACCAATTAAAGGTGAACAGAGAAGATTACCATGATGACAAAAACAAAGAAAACTGTCATCACGTTTAGCAGCGAAAAGAAATTGATACAACGCTTCTTCTATGTAACATTGAATAAGATTATTTGCTTGTCTAACGCTTTTCTTGTTTATCCTCGTTTTTTTACTACTTACTTTTTACTGTATATTACACACGTGAACGGACTGATTGTCATAGTGATGAAATTTTGATTTCTTCTTTCAACTAATATTTATTCAAAAAAAAAAATCTATAATTTAAATCTGATCCGTTCTACAATGAATTTTATCTTTAGAAAGAATGATTTATTCATGTAGATTCGTCTCATGAACAATTGAATTGCAAACTTGCATTGAATAATGAACTTAATTTTTTCCATTTAAATTGATCTCGTGAAAAATGAAATGGTAATTTTGATGTCAGTAATAAACATATTTTTGTTCATTGTAGATTCCTCTCAATAAACAATTAAATGGTATAAGATTTGCTCAATAACAAATTAATTTTTTTCTTTTAGATTCCTATCAATGAGTCATTAAATGATACAGTTTATCTCAATGCTAAATACAATATTTTTCGTTTAGATTCAACTCATGAGCAGTCAAATCACAAGTTTCATTGGAACAGCTAATCTAATTTTGTTTTTGTTCTAGATTCATTTGAACTCATTATTAAATAGTTAATTGCGTCTTATAAAATAAGCTTTCATTGTCTCTGTGTTGAGTCACGTTGAGTAGAAGTAGTGGCCAATCTGGAAAGGAAAGATAACTTATGTTCTTTTTTCAATCCGTGGCAAGTCCAAATGAGCACAATAATAAACGAGGACATAGCGATTCGTGTCAATCTATCTTTAGACTCGCTCTGGATGGGAAGGAATCAATTGCAATATTTTGCTGAGCAAAGTCCTCCTTGACGACCATAATCATATCAAAGCAACTGCTTTTTTAATGTAAAAGGAACTGGTTGTTTTGTGTCGGTAGAACCATTTGTTGAGCCAGAAGAAAAAAGTTCGGGATAGAACTAGATTTTGTTAGAACCTTTAAAGGTTCAGAAAATGGTACCCAAATCTAGAATCCTAAAAGGTTCAGCATGACACTTTTTTCTTTTAGAGAGTACTCTATATTTGTATCATCTATCCTCTCCCTTCTATGGACTAGCATCTACACCACAATGGTGTCTGTATTTTGCTTCCTCCGATCTACATACATCACAGATTGAAACAATAACCTTATATTCATTGCAAGTAGTGCCAGAAAGAACAGTCTCTATTGTCATGAAATTTCATGAAGTCTTTCGAAACAGCTTGAAGCCATTTGAAACAAAGTGCTACAAACATGCCATCGAATTTTTGGGATATCTGTACGTTGATATATGACTGAAATCAAAAAAAGAACATGTTGCCATATGCGCACGAGAAATGAAGTGAAATTGGAAGAAGTAGTATCTGCGTCTATTTCGAAGATATCGTGTCTTTCTTTATTTTTATAATCGTACTTACTCGCTTTCACTACAAATTTTAAAAAAATGAACGCACAGCAAATGTATGCGGTCACACAGGCTAATAGAAGACCGTATATGAAATTCGTTTCTGATCGTTTTGCTTCATGTACATTCATCATATACGGAATTCGTTTACGGTTTCTGTATATCACCATTTTTCTCGGTGCACAGTCGTTTACGAACGTAAATGTTCGACCTAGGTTACTTGGATTAAACGTTATTAACAATAAAAACCTGAAACAGTTCAATCTATATTAATTAATGAGAAAGAGAGACTGAAGACTATCGTTTGTTGATTTTCATTCCTATAACAAAAGAATTAATTAGGATGAAATTTCAGATGTATATTGCAAAATTTGGTAAGAACGTCATTGTATAACGATTGGTTGATCATACAAAGTGATGCAAAAAAAATGTATGTGAAATTTCGAAACATGTAAGCCGAATTCTTTCAAAATTTAGCCATGTGTGCTTCTTCTACTGCGCACAAGAGATTATTCGATGTAAAGAAATACATTATCTGCTTGGAAATTCATAGCTGATAGCTTACAAACATTCAGTAGCAACTGAATTGATGATAGGAAAGCCATTTGTGATTTGTTCTTGAATTTTTCATATTACTCGTTCAGGATTCTTTTCATTTTTCTATGAATAAACATATCACTATGGACCGGTGCAAAAGAACGATGATGTTTGCATGAGAGTCCTGTGATCACGTACACGTGAGAGAGCTGGCATGTGGGAAGAAAACACTCTCAACCATAGAGACTTACACTGACATCTACATTCTGTTTCATAAAAGTTCGAGAGCAAAATTTACATGTTTCTCAGTCATTTTAACAGAAGTTTTTGACCATCAACATCGTACTCAACGCATATACGTTAAGTATCACAAGCTTTTAGTATTACAATGGCGATAGCTACTACAATTTTCCTGTTTTAAACAATTCCGAAAACTGTGTAGACATGTCTCTTGATTATGTCGATTATGAATTTTAGGCCAAAGCCACACCTTGAATTGAAGCTGCTGATTCATTTGCTGATTAACGTCTCGGTTTGTTGATTCCAACTGGAGCATCATTGTTTCTGTCGTTCACTACCGTAAACGATAGCAATTCAATATTTCTATGCAGGTAAAGGCTAGAATGAGAGAGAATTTAGACACATAGAAATATTTTCTCGTCAATGAGAGTTCTTCGCTAACCATATGTCCATGTGCTCTCACTTATTAGTGTTTTTCTCCTTTCATTTTCGCTCTTTCCTTCAGAAATAATTATTCACTGCCAAAATACGAGAAAACATATCATTTTTTCTTATTATTATTTGAGAAAAATTAATCACTCGAGGAAACATAGACACTTTCGTATTGCAGTCTCTAAAATAATCTTGAAAACGAATAAGTGCTTTCATTTATCATATAAGACAAATACAATTAGATGGCTGACTGCTCTTCACTTCACCATAATGAAACTTCAACAATGCACTTCTAAACTTTATATCATAATACGACAGATTACTGCAGAACATTGACAGTAAATAAGAATAATGACAAAGCAAATGATTGCCATTTTGAAGAATAATCCCCGAAAATCGTTGAATCTAAATACTATCATGTCACCATCGTCTGTATACTGCTTCTTATAGGATCTGTGCTGCTATCGTCGTTGATCTAATACATCTGTAAAGTATTCAATGAGATGTGACATTGGTTTGAACAATTTGAGTCATTACTAGTGGATTCCTACAGAAAAAACTCTACTGATGATAATATTATGAATCTAAATGATATTTCCGATCTCCTATAATGCATGGAAGGAGATTAATTCCAAAATGACCAACATTTGATGGAATCCGTTGGGTTTAGAGATTAGGATAGCTCATGGAACATCCATATGACAACGATAGAACGCAAAAACAAAAGAAAATTTCAGCTCTACTAGAGAAACACGAAGCATTTCCAACGCTAAGAGTACTGGGGGAAATACTTCGTTTATCCGACCCTCTTAGTTCACGGTAGCAAAGCATACAACATCCGTGCTTGACAATATCTTACGCAAATTCTCTTTTCCAAAACCACAATAAAGCCGTGTTAAAGGCATTAATCATAATTTTATCATCTAAAAAGAGTGCGCATATATAGAAACAAAACAATTGCTTTTCTTTAGCAGATGACGTTTGCAAATATGATATGCGAAATGTATTAAATAAATAATGTTCTCTTTCAACATTCTTTCAGTTGTCTTATTGTCTAGTGTTGTAATAACTATCAAGAATAATAGCATCAGGTTCTGACCTTTTGCTTTTCCAGTTAGGGACATTCTCCAGGGCGACATCCTTGACGCTAAAAAACATCTCACAGCTGCTGAGCATTTCACTGCACTTCCGACAGCATTATCATTACATGCGCGGGATGTATGATGTTCTTTCTTTTTTTCTCAAACAAAGAGACTTGTTTGAATATATAAGCGAGTGGTGTCGGTTGTTATTATAAGTAGTTTCTTTCACAGTATTTTTCTGTCTTTCTCTTTACAGTCTCGAATTCTGTTGCCATCTCCGATCACTGCATAGGTAAATGTGTATCCATGATCCAATAGAAAATACATCAATGAAGACAACAAAGTATCAAATATAGTCGTCCTTCGAATATCAACAAGTTCAGACTTATGAGATTCCTATTCCCCAGTCTTCTATTTTTCTCGATTTAATGCACAACTGGAAAACATTCAATCCATGTGAATAGGACGTCAAATAGAGGATAAGAAAATATGACTAACGACTCTTGAGTTCTCTGACAAAACTATGTGAATATTATTTCATAAGCGATTGTATTTTGTCATTTTCTCTACATTAAGTAAAATACTAAAGAACAGTGACTAGCATCTACCACATTGCATCTTAAGAACACTCGTCAGAGCATAATTGAAACATTCCGATTCTTAACTGATGTTATGTTTTAGATTCACACACTCTACACCGCTGTGGAATACAACATTATCAATTAGTGATCAATAAAAACAATGTCAGTTTTCATCAGGTATGTCTTTGTTGTCTTTAATATCTCAAGTGTCTTGCTATTGTTCTGTATAAAAGTGGTATTACCAAACGAAAACTACTGATTATCGTTGGCATGATTACTGGTTTGGTTCTCATAGTTGCAGCGATAGTCTTACCTGTGCTCTTGACTCGAAGTGAAGGATCAGTCTCGAATACAACTGCAATCTCCTCCGGTATGTATGTATGCCAGTATCTTTTTGATAGTTGAAAGGAAATGACATCGGCATGGGTGTACAGTTCTTTTGTCTATTTCACTAGTATACAGCTACGAAAAGAAAGGAACGTACTATCGAGAGAGCAGGAAATAATATACGATTATCTTCAAAGAAGAAGATAAACACATTTACGTCTACCAATGGTGATGCTTGTAGATCGTATTCAACTGCACAAATCTTGTCTCCAGCAACGTTCAAGGTTGGGAAAAGGAAAATTCTGAGTTGTCAAAAAATTTCTGTTGTACATTTCTAGAAATATCATCTACTTTCCAAAATTCCTGAAGATGCCGTAGGTGCCAACAATTTGTAAATTCAAGGCTTTCTTGCTGTGAACCATGCTCTACTTGAGACGTTGCATATTACAGAGATTTACGTGATTTGCTGTCGTAGAAATCATTACATAATGCGTCTCTCCTACATATCATAGAATTTTCAGTGACAATCGGGAAACATTTTTATTGAATAGCATTTGGAACTCGATAGTTCGTTCAGATCTTTCATTACACGGCGACTTTTAAGAGACAATTTTTGATAGGAGAGCAGCATTCGTCTCGGTGATCTATTATAAAAATTGTCCCTTCCAATACGTGAGTTAAGCAATCAATAATTTGAGACGACGTATACTGTATTATAAAATAACATCATGTGTATCTGTTGTGTATGTTAGGAACAACATTAATCTTATCAATGCCAACTATCGATGCTGCACGACTCACAACGACGATGGCAGGTCAGTAGGCATAGTCAATTTACTGAAGACATTGTTTCATGGTGTAACATTTCTTCATAATTTGGCTCATTCGACACATTTTAGATAGATTATCAACCAATTCGATTAATGGTAGTTCCACTACGACAATATCGACGATGTCCATCAACACTTCTACTACAAATATCACACGTGGGTACCTATATTGATCTGGACAGACATTAATATAGAAAAAAGAAGCAGATTCACTTTGTTGCTCTGGAAATTGTAGCTGCTCAAATTCAGAAGTCAGTAATTTCATGCATCCATCTCGAAGAACATTTTCTAGATTCAAGTAAAGTGTACAGTTAGAATATAACATGAATAGCTAGCATTAGATGAGTTGTTCCGAAAGTCATGTTTCAACATTACTTTAATGAAGTATAAAGTATAGATTCATAGAATGTACAAGTCTAACTAGAAATCAGAAAGACTTTCAGTAGACTAATTCCTGTTACAACTCGGCAGAAAGAATTTTTTCCAATACAAGATTATTTTTCGGCTGTCTAATCACATCCGTGATAAAATGAATTTCCATGCTGCTGGCTAGTTTCGAGGAGAGATTCAGACTATTAAGTCTGTTACTCAACGAAGATTGAAACTGCCATCAAAACATTTTTGCAAAGCTAATTTATATCCAAAACAAGCTAGTTTCCTTTGTAATGTATTTTATATTCTACCTACATGATCTCCATTGGTCTCTAGGCCGCATCTGTCGCAGCCCGACATTCAACGAGCAGTACTCATATACGACAGCAAATCTGAGTGTGGAAGTTGTCCTCGGTGATTTAAATGGCGACAATCAAATGGATTTCATCGTTTCCAGTTTGTACGAGAATCGTCTCTATGTTTTTCTTGGCTACGGCAATGGAAGCTTTGCACCACCAATAGTTCTCAACACAGGTGCATATCCAATGGGTATGGTTGTTAGCGACTTCAATGGAGACAACTATGCAGATATAGCTGTCGTTCAAGCTGGCGATGACAATGTAGGCATTTCACTTGGCCTTGGTGATGGTACTTTTAGTTCACAATATGTTTTTGCAGTTGGCTCTACCCCATCTTGGGTTTCTGTCGGAGATTTTAATGGTGACCAACGTCTTGACTTGTTGGTCACGAATAATGCCGCCAATACTGTCAGTGTTCTTCTCGGTTATGGTAATGGCAGTTTCGCATCCCAAAAATTGTCTTCTACATTTATTTGGCCAGCCATGTCTGTTGTAGCTGATTTCAATCACGATAATCTCTTAGACTTCGCTGTCTCCAACTATGGTAGTGATAATGTGAGTATTCATCAAGGTTTTGGCAATGGTACTTTTAGCTTGCTAGTGTCCTATTCCACTATGACTAGTCCATTTGCACTAGCTGTGGGTGATCTGAATGGTGATCAACACATAGATCTGGTCGTATCGAATTGTGAAAATGGTACGATCAGTGTGCTACTCGGTAATGGTAATGGCACTTTTCGAGCAGCGGTTCACTATTTGGCTAGAAGCTGTGCGTATGCAGTTGCAATAGGTGACTTGAATGGTGATACTTACTTGGATGTCGTTGCTGTCGGAACCTTTTCTAATTATTTTATTATATTTCTTGGTGATGGAACTGGATCTTTCTTTGAAAGGTGGTATTTTGTTACAGGTTACATTCCGACATCAATAGCTCTCTATGATTTCAACAATGATGGTCGTCTTGATATTGTGACTACTTACTCCATGGGCACTGTATCAGTATTTCTGAACAACTGTTAATGTTTTAAAACTTTTCTTGAACTGAACTCTTAGAGAAAACAATTCACTCAATAACGCTACAGTTAACTATGCTTCATTTGCTCATCCATCTGCTTTTGTCTCAAAATAAACGATTTATGATAAAAATCAGCAGACAACTTTTTATGAAAGAAGTGTAGTAGTTCATTTTCAACAAGATCAGTCTCTCAAATGATTCGAAGGTCCTGACCATTATTACTCGACCACTTTCATTCTGATAGTGAATAAATAAGATGAAATTACAGTTGAAAAGCTTTTCGATTGATCACATAAATGATTGTTTCACAGTAGATAAGAACAATCTGACGAAATATGATGATCTTCCACAAAGAAAACACGAAACATAAAAATAACATCAGCTAATTGAATTCTTGAAATTCATATTGGTCGAGTAAAAACAGTAAGAAACAAAAGAATTATAATTCAATATTGCACAACAATGCTTTAATTTGACACTTTTACACATATTTTATGTGCGAAAAAATGATTATCCATTTTGGAAAAAATGATTCATCATAAGGATTTCATGCATCTTAGATATTCGAAAGTTGCGTTTCTATTTTACGTCTATACTTCATTAGTCATTTGAAGAGTGAAAATTAAGAAAAAATGAAAAAACAAATATTCAATTCGTTCGGTTTTGTATGCATACTCATTGATTGATATGTGAGTTAGTTTTACCTTTCCTTCATAATAAGATCTGTTTCAATGAGAAATGTGAAGGTAATGGTTAAAATAAAGTGTTCAAGTGTTGTATATGGAAATGAATACCCTAAATGATTTGACTAGATGCAAAAACAAAAAGAAATTTTGCTACATGTCACCAAAATATTCGTTAACGGTAGAAGAAATTAGCTACAATTTCATGGTCTCTCTCTCGCAATATCCATCATTTTGTTTCATATGACAGAATACGAAGAATGTGGAAGAGGCTTTCTTGAACACCGAACACATTGAAAGGCAGATGAGCGATTCTCTATATTTAATGCTGATATAGCCCAGTTTTTATCTTTGCATACTAACTTATACTTTCTACATCATGTTCTCGCTGAATGAAAATAGTGTACCGAAATATTTAATATATCCATTAAGAACGTATGAACAGAATGAAGAAAAAATTAAATATTTAAGTTACATAAAAATTTAGTTCAAAAAGAAAACTCTGCATATCAATATGAAAGACACACCGAATAAATAGAATCTTGTCCAGAGTTAATGAGCAAGATAGTTATCTTTGAATATGTTTTAGATGAAAGTTCATCGTTATTTGTAATAAGGAAAACTTTTTCAATAGTTCAACAGTTGACTGTCATTAAACTACTCTTACTGTGCGATGAAATGAATGAAGCAAAATAGAGGATCAAGACGATTTTTGAAAACAATCCATATATAACTCACAGACGTTAGACATTTGTCTCAATGTTCACATATCTATGTACATGAAAGAAGAGCGAACGACAATTACTTCGTAACTGAGATGATTGCATATGCAGATTAATTTCTGCTTAGAACCCGAAACAACATATACTTAGCACAATGTATCAAATATCAAACACGATAATAAATTTAAAAACCATGCGTCGCAGGCCTTTATTGTTCAATTTTCAAGCCGTTTTATTTGATCAATACTCTGTCAATTATTATTCTATAATCTTCAACCATGTTTTTTCCTCAGATAATGTACACATTTGTACATATTTTCTTATAGAAAGCATACTTTCTGTCTGATTCGATAATTTTTCCATACTGATCATCTGTTTTCTTCATTTTCTGTCCCATTTTTCTCTGAAATCAGCTTTTCACTGGCAACAAAGATGAAGATATTCTGCATTCAACGTTGTATACTTGATATTGGGAGCATTTCAAGGTAGTATTGTTGACGTGAACGGCAAAGTTGGATCCACTCGTAGTCCAAATGTTATTCATACACGAATGACATGATATTTAGTGAGTGCGGCGCAGCTCAATATTTGATTGATCACATAAATGTCTTCAAATAACGTGTCTTTGAAATCTGAAAATAACTTAGCGGAATTCTTCGGAAAATCAGTTCAGGATGTTTCTTTTTGTGTACACAACAAATTGAGAAGTATCAAGAAGTAATGTCTATGAATGCGATTAGAAGTTCCATCATATTTATTTTTGTATATGAAAAACTGATTTTGAAAGATAAATTAAAAGAGATGATTATTATATTTGCGACGTGTATGGATAACTTTCAAAAGTTAATCATTCAACAATCAATAAGTCAATTATTTATGCACAAATTTTTGTTTATCATTAAGTTGTATTATATAGTAAGAATCCTGTCGATAGAGTTCAATTTCATCATCGAAAATTTGACTACAGGTGTGGCAATTTTGAAACCGGTCGAATGTTTTCTACCGAACCGGACTGGCATGTAACAGATCAGTTGAAATTCTCGACTTAACTTGTTAAAAATCGACGAAAAACTGGTACGTTTAAATGTATCAATCATTAACTTACTAGTTCTGTTGATAAAAAGTGTATTAGTACAGTTCAACCAAGACATAGAATATGAAACTCATATAATGGTTAGAGTTTCTAATAGTAACAACTTTTATTTCAGTCGATTACGTTCCACATGCGCTAACACCAAGAACGAAGAAAGAACTCTTTCAAAACTTTTCATCCATTAACTGAGAGCAACTGATATTGAACAACATCTATGCCGTGCTTTGTCTGGTTTTCTTTAACAAAGATGTAATTTATTCACAAGACTATAAGTTTGATGTGTTCCTATTCTAGATTATTATTTAACATAAACAAACTTAGCTACAAAATTCAATTTTTACGTGAAGCTTCATATTTTTAGGTTTCTCAATTAGTTGTCAAGTCAGAGATGGCTGATCATCGATCCTCCCAGAAACATTCGAACCTTTGCTTCCTGAAGAAAATTATTGGGCCTCATTGTCTAGCTGAGAAACATGAAAAAATTACGTAAAGTGTGAACAAAAGTGATTATTCTTAACGACTTAATTGTATTTAGACATATGTTCTGGTGATGGAGCCAGTGAGTGGTTAGAGAGACTCAGCTCTCCGCGGAAATCTTTCAGTCCCCTCCAGAAACCGTTGCACTTCCATTTGGAATGAGATTATCCTATATTATAGACGAAGAAAATCGTTGCTTTTCAACTTCAAACTGAGACTGAACCGCAATCCCAAAAAAATGTTTCTGATTCCATCACTGTTCTCAATACCTAGATGTAGTCACAGCCTCATCAAGTAACAGCTGATAAAACTTTCGCAGCAAAACGACATCTTCTCGGATAGTTTTAAAACAAAAACATGATTCGTAGTTATTAGCTATCGAAGGTATCTGACACTTAATTAAAAGCAGTCCAGAAAAGGGAGCTCGAAATTATAAGTTGGAACATCTGTAGCTTATACTGAATTTAGCTGCTTATGGCTGGTTAACTTTTCGTGACCGTAACCAATATATTCAGAAGGTTTCAAGATCCGTATTATACTGTGAGAAAACGTGAATTCAAACTTTAAAGCTGACATTTTGATGGCGATCAGAAATTTGCCAGTTGGAAAAATGTGTACATATTATTTGGATCGTTAAAACCTGGGAAATCGATAAAAAAAAAACAGTGTAAATCGGTCGATCCAACTCCAAGTCTGGATGTCGTTGTTGGTATGGACCATTTTTGTGCCATGTCCACAACCTTATTCTTATCCAATTTGTCACTGTTAACTTTTAGTGAAACAAAATTTTATCTACTGTAGTTGTATACTTATCTTTTTCTCGAAGTTACTAGGGTACATTGTTCTTTTTTTTTTTGAATTATCATTCTGTTATTAACTAGAGATTGATATAACTCAGATTAGTTCTATTAAGAAGTGCAATATAGTTCTATTTCTACTAATTTATAATATATTGTGCTCGGTCTGTTTTACTTTGTGTTTTATTCTGCATGATTCTATATTATCTATACGTTTTGAGTGTTATTAAATTATAACTGTTAAAATAGTACTTGCAAAGAGATGTGCATTCCAAGGACAGTCATGAAAACTTCGATGTTTAAATGATTAATTCTTCGTTTCTTTCGATTGAAAATAAATTTGACTGAACTAAATACAAGACTCGCCATTTTTAATGCTTCGTCTTGTTATTCAATTGGTATTTTGTTTTTTTTCTTCTCGAATAGTTTTGCATGAAGAAATAAAGAATGAAAACGAAATAATAGCATAACTAACCGATGTATTAACAAATCTTCAGTTATTTCTTTTTTGAAATACATTGTTCTCAAGACAAGATTTTTTGTCTTTAGTTTCTGAAAATAATGGAAATTTACTTCAAAATCAAATGTTTTTGTTATATTATCTTCTATATCTTATATTTATATACAAACAAAATTAAAAGTCTTAAGTTTATTCAGTAGGAAAGAAATCAACAATCAAATAAAATATTTAGAATTAAATATTTTGCATTTTTTTTACTTGATCCTAATTTAATTATGTAGACAATAGTACATATAAAAAGAAAAGAAATCGAAAGAAATTCATAAAAATCTTATTCAAATGATAAAACTGAAATGTAATAGAATTATTTTCTTCTTACTGAACGAAGAATTCGTTTTATGACTATTTGACCTTGTGAAAATAAGTGTTATATAAAGCAATTCTTATAATTTTAATTTCATTGGATTTTTATTTTGTAGTTCTTTTTTCTCTCATTCATTTATTTGAATCCAACAAAGTGAATTGAAAAGATTTAATTTTACTGTTAAAAAATAAAATACATTACTACAGAGAGTTTGTAAGTTTAGAAAATATTTTATTTTTAATGAAAGATATTTTCACTTGATGTTCATTTGCTTTCATTACCAATTGACGACCTATTTTGATGATATCGATTTGTTGGTTAACTGTTGGTATGGATTTCAATTCATCAATTAATTGATACGCTTGACTAAGTGATAATTTTTCATTTAATTGAATTAATCTTTTCCCATTCTGTTCACGTGATTCTCGTAGACAACGTAATACTTCTTGAACTCTCTTATTCATATTCGAGTTTATGTGAGAAATATTACAAATGTGTTGTTCTTCGTTCAGAAATCGTTTCAGTACATTTATATATGGATCAATTTCATTTAATAATCCTTTTTGCCGTAAGAAATGAATGAGTCTATCACATTTCAACAGAAACTTATAAAAAGAATCCTTTAAATAATCGCTGGAAAGTTTGGTTGGTGGTGTAACAAATTCATACTTCACTATGGATTCAATCAAAAAATGACTGTCATCAAATGGACACAAACAATGTTTAACTGCTTTGTTTTTATCGGATTGATATTCACTTATGTAAAATGGTCCTACTTGTACAATATTGCATTGTGCACAGTTCGAACATATCTTCATTTTAACAGGAATTGTATTTATTACTATTTCTTTATCAGTCAATCCAACTTCACATAATTTCCAATTATAAAGTATTAAACGTAATGTTTCCATAAGAGGTCGAGCAAGCATTGAGATTTCCAGGGCGGCTTTTCTGATTGATTGCCATTCATTTAAATTATATGGTTCTAGCTTTAGAATAAAATGAAGTAAACGTACAGATTCAGTCACTGATGTTGTCCAACTATTAATAGATTCCACTTTTACAAATTCATCGAAATCCACATGACATTTTCTTGCTGCTAAATATCGAAATGATTCACTATCAAAACAAAATGTATTTTTCATTTCAAATAGTATATCTTTAAGATGT
>CAJNSZ010002347.1:0-16143 GCA_905329745.1 Rotaria sp. Silwood2
TTAGGAAGGACATAATATATATCTGAGAATTATTCTACTCTTTGCTTTTTTATTCAATTTATCTATTTCATGACGTTTCGAAGGACACGTCATTCATCGTCAGGTTGTTACGAATAAAATAAAGATAAAATTGATTCACAAATGAGGAACATATCTATAATTGTATCTTTATATATAAGTACAAAAATTAACTCAACTCTCTCTTTTGTTTTTTTTCTTTTTCATTTTCAAGAGTGGAACGGACGAAGAAGAAAAGAGGAAATATATTTTCTTTTTGTTTCAGTGTTACCGTCTCGTTGACGTTCGTTCCACTATTGAAAATTAAAAAGAAAAAGAAAAGAGAGAGTTCAATTTTCGTACTTATATATATACACAATTATACGTGTGTTCCTTATTTGTAAATCAATTTTATCTTTATTTTGTTTATAACAACCTGTTGAAGAAGGATATGCCCTTCAAAACATCGTGAAATAAATAAATTGAACAAAAAGGTGAAGTAAAACAATTCTCAAACAAAAAAAAAGTTTTCTTATGAGCAATACAATCATGATTGATCCTGATAACTTGAAATGTGGTCAAATAGAAGCGAAATTAAAATTAAAGGAATTTATTTTAATAAAAAATATTAAAGGAAATTGTGAAAAGTGGTTAAACGATATTTCTTTAGTCGGAAGAACAAATGAAAATGATGAAGAAGAAATTTTTGAAGGGTATGCAGCATGGTAAGTTTAACGCTTTTCCTATTTTTGCAGGAGCTATCTTTATGATATAATTATTCACATTTAGCAATTACTGTTATTCAACATATCGAACTCACAGCACAAAAGACAAACATGGTCAAAGAAAGAATTATGGTCTTAAATCTATACATCAACATTTAAAAGAATGTTCATACAAATCTAAAAATCAATCATCTAGAATTGCATCATCATCAACAACCAATATTTTACCACAAGGACCACCATTACGTCAAGCATTGATACCAAAATTTACTTATAATAAAAACAAAATTTCAAATAAATATCAAAATAAATTAAAAGATGCGGAGCTAAAGTTCGTTGTTGCTGGATCACATAGTTTAAATTCACTTGAGAATGATGGTATGATTGAACTGTTACAATTGGGTATTGAAATTGGAAGTCATTATGGAATGTTAGATGTACATGATATTTTTTATGGTCGTAAAACAATTCGTGAATATTTATTAATAAAATTTGATTCATATCTTAAAACAATAAGAAATGCTCTCGATGAACCAATAAAAGAGCATTGTTTGGCAGCAACATGTGATTTATGGACTGATGATTTTACTAAAAGATCTTATTTAGATTTTACTGTATTTTGGACAACTAAAGAGTATGAATTAAAACATTCATTGCTGAGATGTAAATATTTCGAAGAAGAATCAAAAACAGCAGTAAATATTTGGAACGAATGTAAGTGAACTGCATGATTATCTTTCTGTAATCATTTCTTAGTTTTCCATTAACTTTACATTTTTTTATATATTTAGTAAAAATCATTTTTGATTCATTCAATCTATCTTATGGTGATACACCAATCACGACTGATTCTGGTTCGAACATAGTTGCTGCATTTAAAATTACAGATGAAACAAGATTACCTTGTATGGCTCACCGATGTAATACAGTACTTCAAATAGCTTGGGATGAAACAATAAAAACGCACCACGATTTTGAGATTTTTTGCAATTGCATAAAAGATTTGAGAAAATTTATTAATCAAACCAGTGGAATACAAGATAAATTACCAAAGTCAATTAAATGTAATAGTGGAACTCGTCCATGGAGATCTTATTTTACAGTGCACGATTCACTGAATGCTTCATTTACAACATTAACACAAATTTTAAGTGCACGAAATGAACAACATCGTATTTTTTATATTAATACAGTTTTATTGCTTAATATTGTTGATTTAATGGAACAGTTTTCATTAATATTTGATTATTTAGAATTTTCTAATTGTCCTACATTGCAAAATGTAGTGCCGAGTTACTACAAGATGGTCAGTTATTGTCAAATCAAAGTAAATACACAAGAGAAACAAATAATCAACACATTGAAATCTGAAATACTGAAGGCATTGGGTGATAAATATTGGTCTTCTATTACACTATTACATTGGATTGCCACATTTTTAGAGCCAACATTCAAGTCTTTAACATTTGTTCACGACAAAAAAGATCGAGCAAAACGTTATAATGAAATACAGAAAGGATTACATGTATTAGCTGGTGATGTGTTGACAACTTCTGATGATGATCAACAAATATTAATTCCACCAACTGATCCTATCAGTTCATCTTCACCACCTAAAAAAAAACACAAAAATGATCCTTTTGTTGATGTTCGTCAACACGTTGCAGCAAATCCATCTCCATCGTCATCAAAAACAACATTGGAATCGTTAAACATTGAACTTGATCGGCAACTTCGGCTATATAACAACATGACATTAAATAATAATTCTGAATATGACAATAATCCTTTGTTATTTTGGAAACAACAACAAGATCATTTATCATTGTTGGCTAAAATAGCCAGATCAATTTTTGCTATACAAGGTAAGATTTTCGTTTGATATAAATCTGTTCCAGATTTAGTACTAAAGGGATCAGGTAAACGTTACATATCTTACTACATTTAGATCTTATATATTACTTGCAATTCTTTTTTATGTATTTTAGCATCATCTAGTGAAAGTGAACGACATTTCTCAATAGCTGGTAGAGTAGTCACTGAACAATGAAGTAATCTTGATTCTGATTGTGTTGAAGCCTTAGTTGTGCTAAAAGAAGCTTATCTTAATAATTTATGGCCTAAAGAAGATTGATATTGCTGTTGTAATCAATGGATACTTAAAAAGAAAAAAACTGACTATATTTTCATTTATATATATATTATTATTATTTTGTGATTTATGTGAAATGTAATTTATATTTATGCTATTTACAACAGTCGTTGTGAGAGTGAGATAGTACTCAAAGATTATGAAAATTTTGTTTTGTCATTTTTTGTTCTTTTTTTTAACTATTATTTAATTAAGAAGAAATAATAAAAAGTTTGTGATGAATCAGAAAATAAAGGAGTAGCAACTAGTTTGTCATAACTACTTCAATTTTTCAAGATAATACACTTTAAAATGTTTGAGACTTATCATAACTGGTATCTTTTCCTCAGAGTTTGGCTAATTATAGACCAGTATTATTTGTATTAAACAATGATTTATGTTCAGTGACCATCTTCGTTCATACTAACATCATAGGATCCAAATATCTGTAATAAAATGAAGACTATTCATTCATATCTCACTGAAACATCGTTTCTTTTACACAATCATAGGCATATTGAAACTCATATTGCATTAGTTGAGCTTTTATCCATCATATCTTAAAAGATACATACATCTGGTTTTTTTACCAGTCAAATTATACCATAAAACCGGCCGGTTTTTTGCCGGTTTTTTACCGGTCTAATCGCAAATATAAACCGGCCGGTTACCGGCCGGTCCGGTCCGGGTGAAAATGTCAAACCGGCCGGTCCGGTCCGGTCAGAAAAAACTCGACCGGTTCCAAGTCTGAGCCTGATACGTTAGCAAGTCTACCACCACTTTGCACCCTTGTACGAAAATTAAATGGTTCATTAGCTTTAGTTTCTGAATGTCAAACGAATATGCGATTTTTACGATTCAATACTTTATAACTCCTAATAACATTACTTCACTTCTTAAAGTCACACTTGCGTTCATTGGCGAAAGAACATCATTCTTTTTCATATACAAGTTTTTCCAGTGATTTTTCTTTTGACATATAACTTTTGTACCCATATTCAAAAGACGATCACGATTTATCGAGACACTTAATCTTTTACCATTTGAGAACGCTAGTTCAGATGATAGCTTCTACCCAGTTTTTGTCTGATTATGCTTACATAAGCAGAATAAATTTCAACAATCACTTGGTCATGGCACCTTACAGTTCATTTGACCAGGCAAATTTTGTGAAGGTGTTAGCAACGAAAAAGGGCACTGAACAGCATTAAGAACAAATTTTAGACGGTTTGAGAACATTCCAAAGGGTTTGGGGGCGTATTTTGCTTTATTTCAAACCCACACCCACACCTGCAAGTAAAAAGCTAAAAAAAGCTTTTGTTCCAAAGTGCGGAAATAAATAAGACAGATCGTTTATCTGACGATCGATTATTCTTAGAAAGAAACTACAATCTGTTCGAGATTCTTCAATGAATGTATTTTGTATTAATGTATGATGAAATGAAAAAACATCATATGAGTTCCATGTTTTCAATCGCAAAAAGGTTGCACTGACAAGCTTCATAACATACTGACGAACATTAACGCACAAAAAAATATTTGAATGCGTCCATGATTTTGATGACTATGATGATGAAAATGCTTTATTGTCAGCTTTTAGACATTGTTTTACATATTATCTGTTCATGAAGCAGTACAATAACCTATGCTATTTGGCTTAATACCTAAAAATATGCAAAATGGTTAGAAAAAAACAATTATTTATTCACGCAAGTAGACCAACTTTAACGACCTATCAATGAATAATCGATTGAAATGTCAAACTCATTAATATTTAATGTCGAAAAAATGATCTTACAAGGTTTACACACATTTGAGAAATAAGATAAAGTCATAGATATAAAATATGTAGCATACATGGAAAAGAAAAATAGAAAAAAAAAACGCGACTGTTAGCATCAACAAAAGATACTGTTGGCATAATCAAACAACAAAAGAAAGAGAAAACAAAGTCACCGTTTGATCTTGCACAAAGAAAATAAAAAGCAGGAACTTTTAGATATTGATAGACCATATTAATCAAAGCAAAAAAAGATTTTTAATGAACTAATTCCATTCAATTAAAATCAACATGCACAAAGGACGGGGGATGTTTTACGGACATTACGGCCCCATTAGAGAGTGAAGGTAGATTTACGTGAAACTTTCAGCAACTGCTCAACAAAATAATAGTAGCCATTCCTAAAAATTTCAACTAGATCGGTTAAACTTTTCCTTTACTTTACTGCATGAAGTATATAGCCCCCTTTACATGAGAAAAAGTACCTCAGAGTGAACTTTGTGAACCTTCGTTCTCTGAATGTGTATCATTTACTACAAGTTGTGGATCTCTGAAGCAATCCCTAAATCGTGTCTACATTTGTGGATACTCAAACAAGTAAGACAATTCTGGTGACCAAGTAAGGATCTTAATTTAGGGTTTTTCTTTAATATAAAGTGAGTGACAAAATTTTAAGGTGCTTTTTGTTTATCGTTTTAAAATCCACTTTTCTCAATTATTCATACAATATTATTTCAATTCTGAAAGAGTGCTTAAAAAATCTCATTAAGACCGGTTGTCGTGAAACTAAAAACACCTAACTTTCTTTAGTTTTCAATGCTGCTTCTTATGGGTGTGGGTGTGGGTGTGGGGTGAGGGTGTGGGTGTGGGTGTGGGTGGGGGGTGGGTGTGGGTGTGGGTGTGGGTGTGGGTGGCTGTGGGGTGTGGATGACGGTGGAGGTGGATGTGAATGTGGTTGTGCGTGATAAATGAGCTACATATTGCCAATCACACCCACACCCACACGTTAAAAGGCAGGTTTTTTCTTTCTTTGTTTGCTCGAAGAAATTAAAATGAAGCGCAGCATTCTTTCACTTTCGATCAAGTTGGACAAAACGTGCTGCACATGTAATAGCGCCATCGCTCATTCACTGATTACTTTCTTTTGCATATTACTGTTACAATTTTTGCGCTCGCTTCTTTTTCGCAAACCGATTATTGTCGTTTCTCTGCTGCAGAAAAGTTTCTTTTTTCTTAGGGATTCATTTTAATTTCTCTCATTCAATACACAGTCAAGGACAAACATCGTCAAGTCTTCTTGAAAATTATTCATCAACTCCAATCTGCTGTCGGTATGGTGAGTACCAATTTCGATCATGTTTCACTTGCTGTTATTGCTCCATAGAATGATTTCATAGTTTATGAAATGCTAAGATTTTCTGAAGAACATTCTTTCCTATTCGAAATAGAATCTTTATTAGTCCACATGTTCTTGTCGAACAGATTATTATTAGCCAAGTTCAATACGGTACATAACAAAATCTTTTTTTTTACCTAAAATGTTCTTTTGCTTAATTCATATTGAAAAATCTTTTTTTTTAATTTCTTTTTTTTGAAAATCGCATGAGTATATGACACTCAATGCAATTAATTAGAAGAAACTTCACTTTTTCGAGCTGCATCAATCTGTCTACTGTTCGCGATGTCCATTAAATTTTATTAAAAAAGATTATGTTCGTGGTGAATAAAATTTTATTCACCAGGAACATAATCTTTTTTTATAAAATTTAATGGACATGGCGAACAGTAGACAGATTGATGCAGCTCGAAAAAGTGAAGCTTCTTCTAACTAATTGAATTGAGTGTCATATACTTATGGAATATTCAAGAAAAAGAAATAAAAAAAAATATTTTTCAAGATAAATGCAGCATAAGAACGTTTTAGATAATAAAAAATATTTTATTCGTTTAATAAATCATGGAATTTCAAAACTAATTTAATGCTCAGAATTTATGAAACTTTTATTAAATAATTAAATCTTTAAATAATATTTCAATTATGAATTATCATCGTGAAGAATGTTATATACTCTTGTGAACATATATACAGAAATTTTTTCTTTTCGTTCTGTTGTTCGTATATGTATATATATATGTCGGAGTTGACTCTAAAATTCAGTTGACTTTAAAAGGGAACTAGTTGACTTTAAAATTGAGAAAAGAACTAGTTGACTTTAAAATTGAAGAGACAACTAAGATGGAGCTAGTTGACTTTTCAATTTCGAAGACAACTAGGCGACTTAAAAACATGACACATAAGTAGAGAGAAGTTAGTTGAATTTACTATTTTAAAGTCAACTAGTTGACTTTAAAATGTAGAAAGATAAAGTTTTTATGCACTATTTATGAATAATTATTTTATAACTGGTTGAAAGTCACTTCTGTGACTTGGAGAAAGAATTAACTTATAATTGTTCTCTAATCTTATTGTAAAAAAAAAATGAAAGACGCGTTCTATGTAAAACTAAAAGCCCTTGTAGCTGAATTGGATGTCAAACGACAATCCAAGTACTTAGTAACAACTGAAACATACAATAAAATATTAGATGTACTATTTAATGAAACAAAATACGATCATCAATTTAATTTTTGGGCCAAGAAACATTTTACTATTGTCAAGATATATTATTGGTTTAAAAATTTCTCAAGTTGATCGTACAAATACTTCACCTACAATTTTGCCGTGCAAAATTATTGAGAAAAGTTTTGACAAGGGAGATATTTTATATACGGTTGCTACACAAAATGGTGTTATTAGGGAACGTTTCAATTCTATAATGCTTTTGGATTTCACTACTGCTAATTTTGCAGCCTTAACAACTGTTAATACTGATCAATTACCTACAATTACTTTTATACGAGCAGCTCAAATTTATACAAATTTCAAGTCATCTGAAACTTGTAAATGTTCCGGTGATTGTAACACAAATCGATGCTGTTGCAAGAAAAATAATCGAAAATGTTGTACGAAATGTCATAGCAATAGGAGCTCAAAATGTAATAACTGCTAAAACTTTTTTTGTTTTTACTGTGGTTCAACCTTTTTTTTTTCGCGATGTTATATCTTTGTTTAATTATTTTTCTTGATTTATGCTATTTTATGAAAACTATGTTCAACATATAAAAACGTACAGACTATTTTTTTTAAAGTCAACTAGTTGACTTTAAAATAGTAAATTCAACTAACTTCTCTCTACTTATGTGCCATGTTTAAAGTCGCCTAGTTGTCTTCAAAATTGAAAAGTCAACTAGCTCCATCTTAGTTGTCTCTTCAATTTTAAAGTCAACTAGTTCTTTTCTCAATTTTAAAGTTAACTAGTTCCCTTTTAAAGTCAACTGAATTTTAGAGTCAACTCCGACATATATACTATAATGAATATGAAAATACTTGTCTGTATTATTCGAGAATAGGATCTCTTTTCAATTAGAATATGCCTGAGTCTTTTGCATTTCCACTAAGTTCATATAGTAATTAGTAAAAATAATGATAGACAATGATCAGTGAGTGATCATGATTTGTCTGGTGCTAAAAAATAGTTGCTTGTGATAAGAAAATACTTCTTAGAAACGACCTTTTAATAAAACGACAAAGGTGGTAATCTCCAAAGACTTCAGTTCTTTTAGGAAGTTTTGCATATTGCATACTATATTTTCATGTAAAAATTATACGAAAGAAGCTACAGATCAGATTCCTACGATAATTATATACGAGACTATTGAATCTTCCAAAAAGCGAAATATATTCAGTTCAAAACTGCCAAAAACACAGAATTTTATTATAGATAGTTAGATAGACTACACTATCGAAATGCTTGTCAATCTGTATGACGCTATAGAGAGCTTCGTTCATTATTTCTGTCTACCACGGTGTGCCATGAAAGGAATGGATCGCAATTTCTACCCTATATACATCAGCACTGCTTTTAGATCGTGTTTCAGAAGAGTGGAAATAACTTTCAACTGTAACCAGCTTTTCATACTTTATGAAATTCTATATAAATGAATAAAAAACAGTTTAACATTATGTCATTGATAAGCTTTCTCACGAAATTTCAACAAACGTTCCAATTCATTAAGTCATTCATAATACAGACAATAGACATGTATATATCTTATTGATTGTGAGATCTTAATTCCACTTCTACTTAATTTTATAACTATATATATATCCAATCGATCATCTTCGCAGCGCAATCTAACGAATTATATATAAGATGATAATATGGGAAAACTCCTTAAGGGCCCCCACCCCTCTAAATTTTTTTTTCCCAGAACACTCAATCTTACTGAAATTTTTATTGAATATATATCTGACCATTGATAGTTCTCAGTAAAAATTTCAGCTCATAATATTGAGTTTTTCGCGAGTTATTGTAACATCAAGGGTCAAAAGTAGGTGTCTGTGTGTCAAAGATTTTGTTTTCAATTTTAGTGATACGGACCTCGGGATGGTGTCAAAATGTAGAGAAGACCTACCCCTACAACCTAACAAAGCCAGATTTTTGAAAAAAAAAATTAATTTTTTTAGACAGTTTTTTCGAAAAACCTAGATCAATTTTTTANATTCAAGTCTTTAACATTTGTTCACGACAAAAAGGATTAAGCAAAACGTTATAATGAAATACAGAAAGGATTACATGTATTAGCTGGTGATGTGTTGATAACTTTTGATGATGATCAACAAATATTAATTCCACCAACTGATCCTATCAGTTCATCTTCACCACCTCAAAAAAATACAAAAACGATCCTTTTGTTGATATTCGTCAACACGATGCAGCAAATCCATCTCCATCGTCATTAAAAACAACATTGGAATGGTTAAACACTGAACTTAATCGGCAACTTCGGCTATATAACAACATGACAATAATCCTTTGCTATTTTGGAAACAACAACAAGATCATTTATCATTGTTGGCTAAAATAGTCAGATCAATTTTTGCTATACAAGGTACGATTGTCGTTTGATATAAATGTGTTCCAGATTTAGTACTAAAGGGATCAGGTAAGTGTTACATATCTTACTACATTTAGATCTTATATATTACTTGCAATTCTTTTTCATGTATTTTAGCATCATCTAGTGAAAGTGAACGACATTTTTCAATAGCTGGTAGACAAGTCACTGAACAATGAAGTAATCTTGATTCTGATTGTGTTGAAGCCTTAGTTGTGCTAAAAGAAGCTTATCTTAATAATTTATGGCCTAAAGAAGATTGATATTACTGTTGTAATCAATGGGTACTTAAAAAGAAAAAACTGACTACATTTTCATTTATATATATATATTATTATTATTTTGTGAATTATGTGAAATGTAATTTATATTTATGTTATTTACAACAATCGTTGTCAGGGTGAGATAGTACTCAAAGATTATGAAAATTTTGTTTTGTCATTTTTAGTTCTTTTCTTTAACTATTATTTAATTAAGAAGAAATAATAAAAAGTTTGTGATGAATCAGAAAATAAAGGAGTAACAACTAGTTTGCCATAACTACTTCAATTTTTCAAGATAAAACACTTTAAAATGTTTGAGACTTGTCATAATTGGTATCTTTTCCTCAGAGTTTGGCTAATTATAGATCATTATTATTTGTATTAAACAATGATTTATGTTCAGTGATAATCCTCGTTCATACTAACATCATAAGATCCAAATATCTGTAATAAAATGAAGACTATTCATTCATATCTCACTGAAACATCGTTTCTTTTATACAATCATAGGCATATTGAAACTGATATTGCATTAGTTGAGCTTTTATCCATCATATCTTAAAAAATACATACATCTGGTTTTTTACCAGTCAAATTATAACATAAAACCGGCCGGTTAACGGTCGGTCCGGTCTGGTCAGAAAAAACTCGACCGGTTCCAAGTCTGTACCTTGTTTGAATATTATTATGCTTCTATAAAATACAAAGATTAAGAATGAAATTGAACTTCTCACCTTCAAATTAATTCGTTTGAATAAATGATGAAAAACTCTTTTTGATTTAATAATTAAAACTGTTGTTGATGGAAGAAATTACTAAAATTAGAAAAAAAGGTTTTTCTCTATAAAGATTAAGGTTTATCTCGTCGGTTATGAAAGAATAAAATTGATCAACTCTAGAAAAAAGAAAAGATATTCATTGTTGGTTTTATCATTTTAGTTTTTATTACAGTCGTACACGAGTATGTTTGATGGTTATGGCGTTTTATATTTGTTTCTATATTTTAATTCAACATTTAAAAAGTGAAAGAAGATCATCAAACAATGATAAATCAATTGTTATAAACTTTATATATTCTATCATGCTCAATATTTGTTCATTATGGGGAGGAGC
This sequence comes from Rotaria sp. Silwood2, assembly GCA_905329745.1. Classification (NCBI taxonomy): domain Eukaryota; kingdom Metazoa; phylum Rotifera; class Eurotatoria; order Philodinida; family Philodinidae; genus Rotaria; species Rotaria sp. Silwood2. The sequence continues at coordinate 11,008 of CAJNSZ010002347.1, forward strand.
AATGTGTTTTGGCAAGCCATTTTTTCCAGTATGCATTTATTCTTTTGGTATTTTTTTTAATAGCAGTTACATGTCACGGACGTGCTGAATTAGCAGAGTGGTCAGAAAAACTATTTGTTATTTTATCAGTGTTTAGTCTTATGATTGAATATCTTCTCTTTGTTGCTCAATATTTGATGAACGCACAGAAAAGTCAAGATATTCAATTTTTCTGTAAGATGATCTTAGTTGGTTTGTTCTTTTTTTATATTTCACTTTGCATATGATTATCTTTTTGTATTAATTAGTCTTCTTCATTAGTCTTTTTTATTTCAATAAACGTTCGGTTCATATAAAAGTTAAAACACTTATATATCTATATTATGTATATGCACAAATACCATTAATTAATTGTTCAGTCTCAAATAGATTTTCCAATCGAATGATAATTTCAAAAGAGGACACTAATAGACAACATTTATTTTATTTTCATATAAGTTTTCTTTAGAGAAATTATGCAAGTAGATTATCTTTTATGAAATTATTCTCTAAAATATCATTTCTATCCTATTCTTATTCAAATCAGTCTACTGTTTAGAAAGAAATCTTTGAGTATTTTATAATTGAGAATGAATAGGAAAAAAAACACGTTTTTATTGTCAGTCAAGTTACTTTCATTAACAATTATTATTGAATATAAATTTTTTTGACTAACTGTTTTTTGACTGTTGATAATGGAATACTTTCACACAAAATTACGTGCATATATACATAGAACAAATTACCTTAACTTGTATTAAAATTAGTTGATATATTGAAAACTCGTCAATAGATAAAGAGCATGATGTTCTTCATCCGATTGTAGTGCTGTTGGTTCAAGAAGATTTCTTACCATTGTTTCACAATGAATAATATTTGAAACTATGATCAGAATAGGATTTCTTTACTGTAGTCAAACACTATTTATATGTCTTAACGATTGTTCTTGCACAACAATTTTAAATGATGCTGAAATATTTTTTGTTCTTTTGAATGAGATTGTGACATTGTTATTTTATCTAAATAATCATTTACATTTAACTCTAGTTTTAGAACATGATTGCAATCATTCAAAAAAAAACAATTCAATGGCATTTGAAAATGCTTAGTAGTATTGTGTAAGTTGATACTGAGAAAACTTACTAAAATCTAAAAATAATTCTAGATAATGTCACCATCTTTTATTGTTCTTTACTATTCGCTATTTATAAATAGGTTTTATATCTTGATTGTATTACTATTGTTGTGGTCATGTACAATCATTTTATAAAACATTGGACATTCGTGTGGAAAACAGAAATTAAGTGATTGAACAGTAACACAGGATTTAAAAATAGTAGTTGAAGATGATCATAGTCATCTTACGATCTTTACAGCTACATTAAATATGAAACAAATTCTATACAGTGAGTTTCTTGTTAAGCTTATTCTGAAATTTGATTGAGAGTAAATGTAAAGAGTACTTGAATGAATGTCTAGTCTTTTAAATTGAACAGATCTTCATTGTCATGAAACACATAGTGAATATTTATGAATATCATTAGATAAAGCATTTGCTACAGCCAATGGTATAACTTCAATAGGGTGTGGGTGTGGAATGTGGGTGTGGGTGTGGGTGTGGATGTGGGTGTGGGGTGTGGGTGCGGGTGTGGGTGTGGGTGTGGGGTGTGGGTGTGAGTGTGGGTCGGTGTCGTGTTTGTGTGGGTGTGAGTCTTTCTTACTACAGCTACACACACCTACATCCATACTCACACACGCATGCACACCCGCACCCAGCTGCACCCACACCCACACGCACACCCACACCCACATCACCCACACCCACACCCACACCCACACCCACACCCACGCCCACGCCCACACCCACACCCACACCCTTTGAACAAGCAGAAGTCGAAACTGGTTATTGTTTAGATGATTACCCAGATCTATTCAATATAGGCATTTTGAAATCATTGAATTTTCAACCGACTGGCACGCAAATAGAAGTAGAGAAAGACCATTATTTTCTACACCTTAGTTTTCAAGAATACTTTGCAGCACGCTATGTGATCAATGCTATCAATAGTCCGACGTCTAATAAGATCATCGAATGGATCAAAAATAAAAAATATAATCAACGTTTTACATTAGTATTTACTTTTGTATCTGGTCTTCTAATAGAAAACAGTTCTGAAACATGTGTCGATATATTTTGGAATACTATTTTAGGTGAACCAATTGATCTTGTCGGATTATGACACATACAATTAATCATATCTTGCATTGAAGAAGTTGGTGATAACAGAAATTTTCATCGACGCAATCGATTGATACATTATATAAAAAACTGGATCATCCATGCTGTATTAATGGATCACTATTTTATTCTTGACCACTTGGCAAAGGCATTAAAAAGATGTATCACTTTATTACATGAAAAAGTCATAATAGATACACTTATTAAACAACTTCAAAATGAAAATAATAACACAAGAAAAAAAAGTTTGCTCTTTAATTTCACAACTGTCAATACCAAATCCTACTTTGCAAATGATTCACTATTTATTAATGGCACTTCGGGATGAAAATGCTTCTATCAAAATAGCTGCATGCCGTGCATTGGGAAATACATGTCAAAAAACAACAATGGATGATATTATCAAAGAACTGATAGCTACAATCGGAGATCTAAATATAGATGTTTCTGATGGAGGATATTTTGCTCTACTAAATCTGGGTAAAACAGAAGCCTGCACTAATTCTGTGATCAAATCACTCATAGGTGCACTTGAAAATGGAAATGCTGAAATTAGAAAGGGCGCATGTTCAATTTTGAAGCAAATGGGTAAAAAAGTAGTAACTATGGAAGTTTCAAATAGGCTAGTACTTGTACTTTGGGATACGGATCCCGAAGTTAGTCATGAAGCAAGCTATACTCTTGGGTCACTGATCGAAGAAGAAGCACCCATTGAAGTTATCAATCGACTTATAATCGCGTTAAGTGATCCCAATGAAGATATTCGAGACAATGCATGTACAGCTCTCAAGAATGTGTGTGAAGCAACGGTGACTGATAAACTAATTACGGTATTGGTGAATATATTAGTGGATGAGAATGAGAAAATCAAGATCGTAAACAGTGCGTCAGAAGTACTCATTCAGATGTATAGAAACTCAACAGCCAATAGCATTCTCAGTACGTTGACGACTGCACTAGAAAATAAAAAAGAAAGCATTAGATCTATTTTATATCAAGTTCTTGGGCTCTTAGGTACAGTAAGAGCAGTGGATGAAATGATTCCACCCCTTCTGTTCGCATTGCAAGACGAAATTCCTGAGATACGAAGCATCGCATGTCAAGCTTTAGGAAAGATTGGTAAAAATAGGCCAACTAATAACTTAATTAATGCACTTATCAATACTTTAAGGAATGAGAATGCTGAAGTTCGAATAAGTGCTTGTAATGCACTGGGAAGCATAGATGAAAGTGCGGCAACCAATGATGTAATTAGCGCTTTGCTCATTGTCCTAGAAGATGAAAATACGAATGTCAGATCAAGTGTATACGAAGCTCTAGGAAATATGGGTGAAAAAGCAGCAACTAATGAGGTCATAGAAGCGTTGATAATCGGTCTTAAAGCCGAGAATAGTGATATCAGGGCAACCGCTGTTGAGGCTCTTGGGAAAATTAGGAGAAAAAACTGCAGACTTGAAAGTGGTTAATGCGCTGGCGACTACCCTCAGAGATGAGGATGATCATGTCCGATGGAATACTATCAATGTTCTTGGTGAGTTAGGGGAAAAAGCAGCAACTTATGATGTCATGAACGGATTATTGAATATAGTTGGTAACGCGAGAACTTATGTCTTGAAAAATGCATTCAATACTCTCTCAAATACAAGTAAAACACTTATGAATGACACCATAATCAACAAGGTGATAGCTGAATTTCAAAATGGCAATAATAGTGTCCAACGGAAAGCTTGTCAAACTATTTGCATGATATCTCAAATTATACCTGAAAAAGTAACAACCGACAGTGTGGTCAACGCAATGGGAATTGCACTTTGGGATTTAGATGATGATGTTCGAAGTTATGCATGCTTAACTATTGGGATCCTAGGTAAAACCTATACAATAAACGAAGCCATTATCAGTGATCTGGTAGCTGCGCTTTCTGATCAAAATAAAAATGTTCGACTTAGTTCTTGCCAAGCTTTCGAAATAATGAATAGGAAATTAGCTACGAATGACGTGATTATTGGTTTGGAACAATTACTTCAAGATCCAGACGATGATATTCGAGAGAAAGCATGCCGAGCTCTTCAACAAATGGGTGAAAAAGCAGCAACAAATACGGTAATTAGTGGACTCGTTAATGCACTTAAAGGTCCAGGTCCAGATCAGAGCAACTTTTCTTTCATCTTTGTATGTCAAGCTCTCGAAGCAATAGGTAAAATGACAGTAACCAATGATATGATTAATGGGTTATTGAATGAAATTGAAAATTATATACACTCAAATACAGTTGTTTCAGCGCTTGGAGAAATTCTTCAATCTAATTCGATGTTATCCGATTTGGATTCTAGTACAATTATGAAATTATCTTCATATCTGAGTCAACATGATTTGGATAATCTTAAAATACTATCTCCAGATTATTTTATTAAATTATTTCTAGATACGAAAAACTCTACTTGGTTACATGCTATCACTATTTTTACACTCCTTCAAGGAAGTGCAATTACTATAATTGAAAATACTGTATTTATATATGGAAATGAAGAACCAATACAACTTTCCGTCTCTAATAAGAAATTATGTCAACAACTAATTAAAGCTTTTGCTGCGCAGAAAAATGGTCCTCTCTCCTCTTCAGAACTACCTCAAAACGATGGATCTAAACGAAATGTTTTCTCTAGAGCTTGTCAGATTCTCTAATATTATCTATATTCGATTGTTGTGAGCATCTAATTATTATTTTTCATAGGTACGCTTGCATTGACACCTTCAAATATTCCCTCGACTGTAGGGAGGGTCATATGAAATAAAATGCGTTTGTTTGTGTGTTTGCTTGAGGTCAAAAAAACATATTTCAGGAGTTAGGTCATAATAAAGTATTTCGAAGTTCTGAT
>CAJNSZ010002348.1:0-16138 GCA_905329745.1 Rotaria sp. Silwood2
ACCCACCCCCCTCACTCCTAGACTCACGTTTCAGTTTGAAATAAAGTATTATTTTTATTTGATAAATTCAGACTGAAATTAAATAGCCCATTGTATGCATTTATCACAATGTAATGAACAGATATCTTGAAATTTAACAATTTTTGATCATCTTATTCTTACAGACAGTTTTGATTCATTGAATAATCGGTCTTATTTAAGATATATTCGATCAATTCCGATTACTCTTAATTATAAACATCTTCATCTTGCAAGAAATGATTGAACTCATTTGAGAACTCTCTCAACTATTTCGTTCTTAAATTCGTTACGTATACTTTTATATGGTATGATTATTCCACCAGATTATATAAGTTGTCAAAACTTGGCAGAGACGGCATCAATGGTCTCTGATTTTTGCTTCTCTTTTCGATGTAAATATTATCAAAAAATTTACAATTTTGACGTAACACATCCACAACAGTATTTATTCTTTAAACAACTACGAAGCAACATTCTCGCTTTACGGCTAAATAAGAAACCACGAATTGTTGTGGAGAAAGATTGTTACGGACTTATTGTATGGTTCTAAATAATAAATAAAGACGAGATTCATTAGATTATATATGAGCATTAGACGAATTATTTTGACATCACTTTTTTTTGTTTTATAGGAATTAAATAGAAACAAAGTTAATATTAAAAGTGATATGTGGAATAAGAAAAATTATATCACATCTATACAAGCATACATGACACTAAATTACACATATCAAAGTTTTAATTCAGGAAATTTTTCTTTTTTTAATCTTATTGTGTTGAATACTTTACGCTACAGATGTATCTCCTTGTCGATATGATGATTACTTGTGATATAGACATCGAGATCGTAACATATTCGTCCTATCTTCAACTGACAGAAATGATTTTCTCTTTAAGTTTCATGTAATGAGAATAATTTTCCCGAAAAATTGATTCCTTGAATACTTTCAGACGTAAAAATTCGACCCAATGAATAGATGATCATAAGTTCGAAATTCGTTGGCTGATCTTGTATGATGGGAAAAAATTAAAACTAACGCCTGTGAACATAGTACGCCTCAAATAATTGCATCAAGTCACATTATACGATTATATAACGTATTACTGCTGGATAAGATATATTATTTCTTAATAAGATCATACCAGATCGTAACGAAGGGTAAGATCACATGAGAATATTATATTATAGTAAGAATTTATGTAAGGTATAAGAATATATTCTTATCTAATGATCTCATCTGGAAAAATTCATTTCGCTTCTCTCTCAGAATGTCAATTGCTTTTGAAACTGCAAGCAGTTAGTATTTTTTGGAAGACACTTAACAAAGTTTTCGCAGATAATTTTGTCTATCAGAAACTATCATGTTTAGCTCAGCATAGTTTCTTATGGATATTCAGTGGCGATGGCTTGCTTTAGATTGCCAATTTTGAGAGCTTTTCGAATTTTTTTTTCTTACACTTAAATGCAAGGATAAGTTCATTAATGGGAAGGCAACATGCTAATGTTTGTAATTGTTCATATTTTGTTTGAGCAGCTTCTTCAACCATTGTATAATTTTGATGAGGGTGATACTTTCAGCAGAAATGTAGGATTAACTTTTCTTGGATCCAGTACTAAATTGGGAAACTTTATATTATTGTTATCTTAACGTCTACACCATCTACCAGGTCAGACAGAATCAATCAAAAATCGTGTTTTCACTTGTTGCAGATGCACTTTGAACGTTTCTAAAATAAAGCAAAGCGAATGTGAGTATGGTGTTTTTTTTACTGTCGTTTCAGCGTATCAAGTGTACGCTTTTATGCCTTAAAATGGGTCCTCATCTGATTGGCTGCCATTACTTTATCCTACTGCATTTTATTTCACGCTCCGTAATAGCATCCCATTTGAAGACTCTAAAAGCGATAAATAGCATAAATCATATCACAGCAGATGTATGGAGAGCAAGCTTTTCATACTTCGTACTATAATTGAGAAAACTTTTCTAAGCCTTTCGTCACTCTACCTTACAAGATAGAATAGGATAATGTAATCCTGCACATATCGACTTTGGAATTCCTTTTCGTCATTCATTTAATAAGATTCGAAAAAATTATATTTGAAGATTTGTTTATTTTAGCAATGTATGAATGTACCAGAATAAAATCTGAACACATATATATATATATATCGATTAGGTGCAGTGAAAAAAAAATCAAGTCGAATGAAATACTTGTACAGTCAGTCTATTCATGTTGTTTGCTGTTTTGTGTTTCCAGAGGTTAATTTAATTACCATCATATAATCATTACGATATTTATTTAAATGTCTTCTTTGTGTTAACTTAAACTCACTCTACTTGATCAGTATAGGCATCAGTGTAGAGACTGATATAGCAGCTTCTAGTGACAACATTTTCAAATAATGAATAACATTAGAGTGTGAGTGAGGGCAATTTATTTTTTAGTCGTTTCAATTTGTTAATTCCCAATTATTAAGTAAAATAAAGAAAAAGAGGTGTGTGGATACATGGATTACTCCCAGTTCTATGCACACTTGCATTCCTTTATACGACAGTTTAGTGTGTTGATTGTGTACGAAATGAAAGCAACTTAAAAATGAATTTTCGAGAGAAAAAAAATGTTTCTATATTGAATCTTTAAACTTCAAAACTACAACTACATTAAATTACAACGAACATGTCGGCATGCTTTATCTGCTAAGAAATATACAATGCTACATGATGTATAAATTGATGGTTGAAGATATTTTCGAAACATTTTCTTCTCTTTATTTAATTTAGACAAAAGAAACAAAAGTTTTAGAAGAAAAAAACGAGACATTATTTTATTTATATGGGAGATTATTTTTTTAAAGAAATTATTTTCGTTAACCCTTGGGCGACTGGCGATGTATATATATGTCTTCCTGTTTTAGCTTAGAATACTGCTGATGTATTGATACTTCTGAATGGAGTGATTGAACAAAGATGTTACTATATAATCAAAATTTGCAATTGTTATCACTTTCAGTTTCAGTTAATAGTATCAACTAGAGTTCCAACTATGACCAGTACTAATAACTTAGGAGACGAATAATAACTATAGCTTGTAGTTATGAATTTTGACGTAGTTATAGCTGTGAACTTTATAATTGTTATCAGTTTCATTAGAATCACTAATCAACATTACTTTTAAAGTTGTTCATGATTTTGGACTAACTAAAACTATTATTCATATGTGTGCCACGAATAAGAGAGTTTCCTCCAGGCATAAACATGATATCAGTTACTTATTTCTTCTGAATAATACAAAAATAATCTTTTCTCGCCTTTGTCTTAAAAAAGATAATGTTTGCATCTTCTGTTAGTTTAATCTTCTCTTGCCTTTGCACTTGCTACTTGATTTTTGCATTCTTCTGTTTCTCTTCTTCGTTCATTGACATCTCAACAAGGAGAAACGAGAAAAAAGTGTAATACAATACGTGCTAATATAATTAGTAGTGAATGTATAAAAGTGAGTAGAAAATAACTTGATACGGCGATTTCGTATTGAAATAAAACACATGCTTCTATACGATATGAAGTCTTATCTTAATTTCCTCATAATATACAGTTTGATTCAGTTATTTTTAATAGTTTTGTGAAGTTTGCTGTATGTATACAAAACATCCAATGCTTTTTAGTTTGATTTAATTGAATAGAACATCAATTACTCTATAGAATTATATAGTTTTTATTTTATTTATTTTACATCTTGTACACAAAATTGATAAATCCCGAAAAGCAGTCAAAAAGGTTTTCTTCACACAGCAAGTTTCAGATAATTTTTGAGGTAATTTTTTCCATGATTATTATTTATTGGACTATTGAAACTTTTTATTTTTATATAGAGTAAATGAACCGTTCGTTTCTCTATTGAAGTATATATTTTTTGATAGGTTTATTTCATATTTTTACTATCAACTTAGGAAATTTCTTCGAAAATTTTTCGTGAACTTTCTTTCATATATGACTTTCGACTTTTTTCGAAGAACTTTTTATTTTTTAAACACCCCGTCTTCTTTTCTTTCACATGAACTCAAATAGAGCGTTGATTTCCCTATCAATTTACATATTTTTTATCACATTTACGCCTAGGCTTACAAATAAATTTTTGCGAAAAGTCCTACAAACTTGGTTTTTCACTGGCACAAAACTGGGTTAAAATTTAAGAGTCTAGGTCACTTTTCTCCTCGATTTCAAATCCGTTCTGTTGAATATCTTTTGCACGAGGAAATCTGATGAATCTCTTTCATTTAAAACAATTTTTATTGGCCACTATTTAACTGCTAAGTTTTTTATTTAAATTCTAAGTAAAAAAGTTTGATTTTCTAAGTAAAATATTGTAAATCTCTCGGTAAATATGCAATTGTTGTTAAGTAAACTGTCATAAAAATCTAAGTAAATAAGTTAATTGTACAGCTATTATATTATTAGAGCTGTTGTTGATTTTCGTGGCCATCCTCGTTTTATTTTTTCATCCAAAGGTATATTCTGTGCTGATGGAGATGGTTTACAAAATGTCAACCTAATAACCATGCCAATAATATGTTTACAATTTTATTCTTTGAAGCTTGGACAATCGCAAAGTCCGCTTTTCCATTCCGTTGCATAATCTAATAAAGTTACTCTCCATTTTCTAAATTTAAGGTCTTTAAATTGATCAAATGACGTGCATTTTTCCTTTTGCATTTCTGGATTTTATTTATTGTAACATTTTGTGCTTCGTCAGCTGGTATATAGCAATCAGTGAAACCTTTTCCTTTTGATGATATTCGTAATACTGATTTCGATGATTTTTCAAAATGATATTCAGTAGTCCAGTTTTGTAATGTAATTGTTGGTTCAGTTGAGTATATGATCGGATCTATTTGATCCTGATGGCGAGATTTGGATCATCTAGGGACGATATCATTTGCAATTTTAAAAGGTTTTGATAATGGATACCGTTCTCTAAATGTGTGCTCATCTTTGATGACCCTATTTGTTGCTGCAAATAAACTATTTGTACTTGGTGTAAAATTATTGGCGTGTGGGTGTTTGTGAGTGTAAGCATGGTAGTGAATGAGGTGTGTGGGTGTTTTATTCTATGGTACATGCCTACATCCACACTCACACCTCACACCCAAATCAATCTGAAACTTGAGAAATATTCATTCCGTATTTTACTCGCAGACATTATTCGATGGTTAAATCAGATTGTTATATTCCGAATAGTGTACATCATCCAATTGTACTTTTTTCTGAACTGATTGAATAATAAAGAAAATAGTCAAAAATCATGGATTGATACTACGTGAAAGATGTTTTAGGTGAAATCTTCCTTATTGTAGCGTTACTATCATCTTGTAAAAATGATTTCTTAACATAATTTTACCATATAAAAATGTATATTATATTAAATGTCTTCAACTTGATATAATTTCTTCTCGAATAAAATGAACGTAACAAGTCATTACTACTACGTAGAGATAACGAAATATTTCTTTGAACTGTTATTCAAATAACGTGAGCTTATGAATTAAAATTGTTTTCTCCATCAAATTATCCAGTTCCGAATGTAAACTCATGTTTTCGATTTTGTTTTACTTTTTTCCTAGTTGACAGAGAAAAGAGACTGAATTGCAATCGCACGGGGTGCATAGCAACATCATCAACAGAAACATACTCTCTTGAAGAACAATACATTTATTCAATCCTTTTTTCACATTTGCAGCAGTCTTCTAGGTTCTCATAGAAAAAATGGCATTTAATTTTCAAAAAAGAACAGTATGTGTAGGATGTGGTTCTAATCCAAACAATGCTGGTGAAATATTGAGCGTAAGAAATGATCATAACCGTGGTGATCTCAGCGAACTCGTTGCTTTAGTTGGAGTAGGTGCCAGTGGACGAGGTTCAAGCAGACAAACCGCTCATGGTATTGGTCAAGCAAACAGCGTTGCAGCCAACAAGATGACGTCGAAATCTGGAATAGGTCATTAAAATGACGACAATGTATGAGAACACGAAAAAAGAAGAAATACTTGTTCTTTATTTCTATTGCGTATTAGTATTTGATTCACCTTCCTTATGCACATTCTACATATGATTTACAAAGCACCTATATCACTTATTTTTTGCTAATATACTAGAAACTAGTAAACCAAAGCTTGTACTCTTGTTGTATTTGAACGCAATCAATTCAAACGAATAAATCAAGCAAATACAACATTAGTTTACCTTCAAACGAAAACCAACATAATTCTAAAGAGGTAGTTGAAAAGAGCGCAAAAATTCTAATCCAATCAGAGAATTTCGAACTTATATGAAATGCTCCAGAACGTCTTTTTAAAATTAATCGGTTACTTCCAGGTAATAGAATAGTCATATATATCTTTTATCACTTCTGTTATTTCTTGTACGGGCTGCTCTATCAGCAATTTCGATGACCACATGGCAGTTGATGATACGACTACTGAAAAATCATCCGCAAAGAGATGCTTTCAATATAGATTTGAGATTGATTCTATTAAATTATAATGGAACACGATGAATAGGACAGGTCCAATGCAGCAGCCCTGTGGCATCATCTTTGTATAATAAAAAAATCACCGATCTTCAATCCATGATTTCAATATGTGCTTTACAATCCGACAAGTAATTCCTTAGCCATGCAATCAGATATAGAGGACATCCTAATCTTTTAAGTTTAATCCATAAACCTGTGTATCAAAGTTGGTTAAAAGCCGTCTTGAAGTCCACAAATACAGCTGCTTTAGCAGTATTGAGCGCAAGACCTTGCCCAATCTGATCTATTAGAGCTACGATGCGTGCTGTTATATTGTGGCCAGACCCGAATCCCGTTTGCTCGTCAGAGAGGAGTCCCGTGTCATGCACTAATTGACGAAAGTGAATGAGGAATATATTCTCATACAACTTGCAGAAGCACAATAAAGCAGACCATAATGTACGTACCCACCTCAATATATAAAAGACCATAGACTAATAATTTTTTTCAATTTAGTATCTCGTCTTCTTCATAGGTAAATATTTAAATGAGCAAAACTGCCGTTCGATGAGGGTGTGGGTGTGCATGTAGCTGAAGAGAAGAGTGAAACCACACCCACCCACACTCACACCCTACTAATGATGAGTTATCCTGAAAAATTTCAGATCAATGACTGACAAAAAAATATGTTAAATTAACAAAAAAGCAATAGATAGCTATTTTGGGTGTTATTGTTATTGTCCATTTCAGAATTAAATGGTCGTGATCATTTCTTGAATAACTTTTTGATCCGCAAAGGCAATCGAGCTCGGGATTTCGTCATTGGAAAGAGGATGCTCCGAAGCGTCTTTTTGTACGATTGTGTCAAGACCAAAGACATTTTTTTCCGACCGATCATACACTGATACCTTGCTGTTGCATTTTTTCAATGAATTTTCTCGACATTTTAACTTCAAACTACACCAACTTGTAGTCCGAATCCCACTATATGCACGATAACATTATCATACAGCAAAGTGATCATATTGGAAAAAAGAGATAGAAAAGACGACACGAAGATATCGAATTTTCGCTACGTATACAGTGAGATTTGGGCTACAAGTTGATGTAGTTTGAAGTTAAAATATCGAGAAAATTCATTGAAGAAACGCAACAGCAAGGTATCAACGTAGGACTGGTCAGAAAAATACGTTTTTGGCCTCGGCACAATCATTCTAAAAGACGCTTCGGAGCTTCCTCTTTCCAATGACGAAACCCCGAGCTCGATAGCCCTTGCTGATTGAAAGTCATTCAAAAAATGGCCACGGCCGTTAAACTCTGAAATGGACTATAGATCATGACATATTAACCAAAACTTATCGGTTAAGTTTAAAACTTTTGGCTATAGTTGTAAAGCAATTTGCTCTACAAAAAATGCTAACTCACATCCAAATCTAAAATTTTTGGTTGAGCAGCTATATCAGAGGTTCAGGCGAGGTTCTAGTGCAGTGACTCCTAAGATCATTCTCAGCGATTGTTGTAGGAACATCGTGGACGAGAATTTTACCAGTAAGTTGCTGTTTTTCAATAGATATCTCTGACTTATAAACTGATCCATTGTTATTTTCAAGTTTACTCCTTACATGCATAGTTAGTTTTAAAGATTTCACTTGACAACGAAGGTAACGAACATTAATGAAACCCTCTTAAAGGAACGTTTTGATGTATTTTGGTGACTTAAACCCAATGTGGACAAGTTCCTGTGGAGTTTTGAATTCGTTCGTAGAGTACAGTCATCGGATATGTTTAACATCTTGGTAAGTTTTCAATCGATCTTTTCTAAAGATGATTATCAAGGATTGCAGTATGGACATCGCAGACGAGAATTCTATCAATAACTTGTACTTCTCTTGTAGCCATCGTTTTCGTTATGCATCTGACTGACGACTATTTATAAATGTCTTCACTATTTGTTGTTATCTATTAATGACATTAGAGCATAATGATAACATATGGATATTTCCTTTGCTCAGCAAGAAAGAAAAATACCAACACGTATAGGACAGACTTAATAAGAAAATATTTCATCATTGAATCATTTACTATTTCTCATAAAATGGGAGTAATGAGCAATACTCGTCCGTTATTGGACTGAATAATCTAAACATTTCTATACATATAATTAATATATGCATATTTTGCCACGTTTTGCTTATTGCCACGTTGATGTTATTGCGTCACATTTGAAGAAAGAATAAATGCGAAAACCTCGGATTTAAATCCGAGTGTTATGTGTACTTCAAAAAGTGAAAAGGTACATTCACTGTGCTTTTTATCACTAAATTGCAAGGAGAAAATACAGACGTGCTAAGTTAGCATGGATCATACTGTATGCGATCCTATCCGGTGACCACTGACTCTACTCTCAGACTTATAGAATATCTTTAGAAATCACAGGNTATATTGGTAAGTCAGGAAAAATCAGGACAATATCAGGATTTTTGGTCAAAAACAGGAAAATCAGGACAGTCTTAAAAAATCAGGAATAAATCAGGAAAGTAAACACGCTGCGAGGCCTGTTATTATTTTTATACAATGATGAATAGAAAAAAAAATAATATGGATGTGGGTGGGTGTGGGTGTAGGTGTGGTATGGGTGTTATTGAAGAGAAAATACCCACGCACACATCCACCTACACCTCCACACCCAGCATACTTTGCATCGAATTTATTACTGAGTAGAGATATGACATGAGAGTTTTATTAGTGTGATCTGCACAGTTAAATGAAATAAAACTTTCATGTCATATCTCTACTCAGTAATAAATATAATACAAAGGTTGACATCATATAAAGATAAAGAGGGAAAGATTTGTTTTGGGAGATGTACATCTTAAAAGAAAACCTATGCATGATTTTTTTCATATATTTAATTCCTAAGAAAGAGACAAAGAGCCGATTTTAAAACGAAATGGTCAATCTAAAACCTGAGGTTGGTGTACGTGTGCTGCTTATTTATCTGTTCGAAACTTCATGGACTAAAACATAAGTGATCACACTATTAAAGTTGCTAATAAGTTTTGATAGAAGGCTACACTTGAGACACTATATCTCGATAAGGATTTAAATGCTCATCTTTGCCCATCTGGTGAAGATAGATGATGACATGCTCTATCAAATAACAAATTCAAACTCGAATTAAAGTTTCGGAAAAATAACTGCATTATTGACCAGTGGGTATTTTTTTACTATACTGAATGTAAGTTTTTGATCTTACTATAGCCTAAAGAACTTCAAAAAGTCCAAATGGTCTATAATATATAATAAATACATAACACTGCATAACTATATAATAACTAATGATTATAATTAGATCCTCAATTTAAAACATACAATTTACTTATATGATCCTATTAAATGATATTCATCAATTTTATGTGCTTTGCAGTACCTGCTGCTTAACAGATACTCATTATCAAGCAGCATCTAGGATGCACTTAAATGAAGCACCATAGTAGCTTCAATGCTAGCTACGACATAGATTCAAATCTCTAAAATCGATTTTGTTGCCTGACTGTCCACTGTGTTTCCCCACAGACGGTGACAGATGTTTTGATACACGAATAGCGATCATAGATCACTAGCATCTCATCAGAATATATGAACTACTTCCTTCTTGCAATTCTAGAGGATTAAGTAAAAGATGATAAAGAAATGGATATCAAGATAGATTGAATAAAACAATATGCTTGTGATTAGTAACAATAGCTCCATCGTTTTTCACATTTTCATCCCGCAGAAATTGCATTGACATCTTTTTTTTGGACTCTATCACAAATGTACTCTTCAACTTTTCAATATTTGAATATATTAGGCTAAATAGAATAAATAAGCAAAAATAGAACCAGTAGTGAATTTAAGTGGAATAACGAGTGTTGTGACAAAAAAATATCATTGAGTTGCCATCATTGTGAGCATTAGTTTAATGGAAGAAATAGTCAGTGGATTTTGCAGGAACACTTGATTAGATCACAACAAGATACAATGTATAAAAATGACGCTACTTAGATTTTTGTACGCGTATATGTATCAAGATTTTTCGACATCGAGCAATTGGTATCGTTTCAAAAACCCCATGGGCAATTACTTTTGAACTAGTGGACAATTGCTCAATGGTCGTATCCCTGGCTACGCCATTGATGTACACATGACTTTACACGTGCAAGCAAACAAACAAACTCATTTTATTTCATATCGTCCTCTCATCATTCGAGAGAATAGATTCTGCTTATAATTCGGTGAATACTGTAGAAGTCTCTCATTGCGAGAAATTGATTTTCTGGTAATTTACTCATTGCTCTAAACGCTGCTGGCTCATTGAAATGAGTATTGCCTGTTGTTTTGCTGTATTCAGTGGCAGTATAAAGGTTACATCGAAATCCTCATGCTTTTCCGTTGTTGGTTTCCATTCACAATACTCTCGATAGAGCGATCGATCCATGAGCTGCTGTGTAGCTTTGGCAGCATTTGTTGCTAGTTTATTTTCATCGTGAAAATTGGCAATAGTACCTAGATATTCTAGAACGTAGCCCATAAATGTTTTCATCGTTTCCAAGGTAGCTTTATCAAATGTTTCACGACGTACAATCATGCGTTTAAACGTTTCATCAGTGTTCACAGTGACTAATCATGGTCTTGATCGATTCGACATTCATGTTCTCAGGAAACAAACTTCGAAAATCAGGTTGGGGATCAAACAATTTTTGTGATTCATAGATAAATTCTTTTTCACATTGGTCTAAACGATTCAAAGTTTCTTCTGAATATTTTCCCTTTGTGGGTAAGAAAGTATTTGGTAGATTGGCCAAGAGATTGTTGTAAGCATTCGTTGGGTCAATCAGACAAGGTTTTTCACGGATGGTAACAGATTTTTCATTGTAAAAGTTCGGGAACATCACGCATATTTGCTGATATTTTCTAAGATGATCTAAAAATCGTCGAAATCCACGCAACATTGATAGCGTGTCATTAATGGATGCTTGCTCTTCTTCTTGTCCTGCCTTCACTGCCAAGTATTCGACAATACTTGAGCGACCGCTCACATATGACTTATACAAAACTGTGCCATTCCAGTACTTGGCTACGCGACATAAGTCATGTATAAATCCGGATTGGCTTCTCATAAATTTTAACGCCAACTCCGATAGTCCAGAACTGTATAGAAAAGAGATTTTTCGCTGCTCATCTATGCCTTCATAACGGGAAATTTTTCGCCAGATAATGTTAGCTTGCTGTTGAATATCGTGATCAGAGCCGGCATAGTTAGGCGCAGGCAAAATATCAAACTGAAATCCGTCCATTTCGAACTGAATAGGGGTGTGGGTGGGTGTGGCGTATCCTTTATTCTATACCCATACCTTCACCCAAAC
Source organism: Rotaria sp. Silwood2 (assembly GCA_905329745.1). Classification (NCBI taxonomy): domain Eukaryota; kingdom Metazoa; phylum Rotifera; class Eurotatoria; order Philodinida; family Philodinidae; genus Rotaria; species Rotaria sp. Silwood2. Next base: position 11,937 of record CAJNSZ010002348.1, read on the forward strand.
CCACACCCACACCCACACCCACCACCCCACACCCACACCCACACCCACACCCTTATTCAATTAATATCTACTATTCAATTAGATATGTCTTTACTTTTCTTGTTCTAGATCGCACTTCGAAATGCTTTGTTAAAAGATAAACGTCTTCGATAATTGTTTTTGTGTTTTTTTTTCTTGAATAAAAATAAATTATGGTTAAGTATCTGCTCAATCGACAACAAAATCATTAAATTAAACCAATCATTATTAACTATTTCGAATCTTTTCTTATAACTAAACTTGGAAGTATACTGATTAATTTACAAGTAGGATAGTTACACTGAAAACTGGAGTTTTCAAGCATTACCGTTCTTAGTTAATTCATATACGAATGGAGATTATAGGCCTCGATATAGAAAGGGCAAAACTTGAACAGCTACTTTTCTTACTTGTTATGTCGTCTCCGTCAAATGACAGAAGTCAGTTTCTCTCAGATGAACCACTTTTCAATTACTTTGACTGTGTTAATTCTAACGATTGAAGAGAACTTTGATAGCAATCAATATTTTGTTTATATTATGCGAGAAAGATTGAAGACATTCCTTGATTTTCTTTTTTCAACATTATTTTCTTCTCCACAAGAGTCAAAGTAATCAATTTGAAACATTGATTAGAAATAGAATATAGAAAATAATTTTTAAAGAATCTTTTCAATGATAGTTTTAGAAAACGATCCGTTTTTTACAGGTCTATTACTGTATAAAATTTCTTTTACAAATCTGTATTTGGTCGAACTCGATTTTCTGGTAGAAAACTCAACAGGAAACTGAAACAACAATTATCATTCGAATCGTCTGCACATCAACAGCATTTTAATTACTCAATACTGTAATTGTCGTAGACTTGGAATGCATTTTTCGTCCATATAGTTTTGATGTCCTTCGAATATTTGAATCAATTCACAGGAAATAATCTTGAGTGTACATCTATATCTCAACAAATAAAGATTTTTGTTGAAAAATAAAAGATTCATTATTCAATCTTACAAGTGAACCTATTGGACTGATAATCTCCGTTTGAATTCATATTTTTTACATAGGTAGAAGTTATTGTGTGTAAATGAAGAATCGTGAAAGAGCTTATGCCATTAGGTATATTATCTTGATTGATGATCGTTTTTACTGCACTTTCACCCTATTGCAGGACGTCACGAGAAAAGTCGTAATAATAGGTTTCATTCTAAAATTCTCTCGAAAAAATAGTTATCATGGTTGTTATGATATCCTCTTAGTGTCATATCGAACCGATGATTTCTTCTTAAAATATTGTATACATAAAGATGGAGCTATTTTTGGAGCTCTTCTGTGACAACAACAGTTTTGGAAAATGTGTTAGTTCAGAAGGGATGCATTCGTTTCATCCGAAACGTTCAAAATATCAATAGATTAAAGGTTCAACAAAAAGAAGATAATCGGAGAAGAAATATCCAGTGGCACAAACTGTTTTAAGATGTTTATCGACAATATGAGCCGAACGGAGATCTTCAGTCAGATAGGTTCCTTCATTCAAGAAAAATTGAAAAAAAGACTAATATTAAAATAAAAAACATCTTAAAAAGTATAGTATGCTTTGGCTGATTTGTGCTTTACAAGACAATGTATTTAATTAATATCTAAAAATAATATCTTTAACTTGAAGTGTCTCGCATAAAATTCAGAATTTAAAGTAATATAAACTGTTCCATGAATTTTGTAACATCTGTCAATCTATGATAAATGAATTATTTTATTTAGAATTTGAATTCTTAAGTGAATTGATATATATCACGTCAACTTATGTGAATTTTTCAGATAAAAAAAGCATTTAAGCTGATGAAATATGATATTAGTTTAAAAACGAAGGATAATTTGAAAAGTTGAATATTTAAATCAACTATATAAAACTGATTATGATTGGAATGATTTGATGCTCGCACCTTTGATTATTTTCTTTAAAAAAAAGAAAATGCCTAGATTTATTTTTCGATTAATTTAGATCAATAAAATATTTTCATATTATATTTATCTTCATATTTAAGTCCCTAGATTTTAATAAGTAGAGAATAATTACAGGTAATTGATCTTGTTAATTAAACTACTAAATCAATGATTTAATCTTTCGTAAGAAAATAGTTGAGAATAGAAAAATATGGCATAAGGTTTGTTTTAGTAGTTAACCGATATCAGATGATAAATGTTATCGGATTATTTCCATTCAAAGTTAATTTAACCTCATAGATATTTGACAAGTCAAAACGACGACGATAAATTCATGTTTAACAATAATTAACAATGAACTTCTTTTTGGTTGAATGGTTGATGACAATTTTCTTTTTTTTTATTATTTCTTGAAGACAATAATGTGTTTGAATGAAGGAGTGAGAATTAATATCATATTTGTCTATCAGCTATAAATATTATTTTTTTTCTTTCTTTAATTTAAAGTTGCACCTGTTAGTATCTTGACAAGCTAATTTAGTCTATCTGATCAAATTGACTTATCATAAAAATCAAAAATACTTCTTTTTGTCTTTTTTCTTTTCTCAAAAGAATATTTTCCATTTGCATTATTAATTGATTCATCTTGTTTCTTTTTTTCATAATTTTGATTATTGTCGGCACCAGAATTAAATGTGAGTTGGTGTAAGACGAATATCTTGAGAACGGTAATAGCTAGCGATCTGTGGTTTTCACCAATCGAAAGAGGCTGAATTAGGACATGTTTTGATATAATATTGTATAAGTCGAAAACATTACCTAACCAATCTTTTTTGGAGTCTATACGAAAAATGTATAATAATGTAATGCAGTTCCCATGAAATTTTCATTCTTACATTCAAATCAGATAGAAAAGGGCTTCGTCTCTATAGTTCAAGATACAATGGGAATGATTGACTTCTCATTGTCTAATGTTGAGCAGATAAATTCGGCCATTTCTATACTGAAGTAATAGGAAACTACGTTGATTTTTCACTAATTTTTAAAATTTTTATCAAATTTTCAGCGAAATAACAAACGGTTTTGATAAAAAACAAAAAAGAGTTGGTGAAGAATCAACGTGATTTTCTATTATTTCCGTATAGAAATGGCAAAATTTATTTGCTCAATATTAAACAATGAGAATTTAATTACTTCCATTGTATCTTGAACTATAGAGTTGAAGTCCTTCTATGTGATTTTCATGTTAGAATGAAAATTTCATTAGAACTACATTATATTATAATACATTTTCCATATGGAATTCCAACAAAGATTGATTAGGTAATCATTTCAACTTATACAATATTTTATCAAAACATGTCCTAACTCAGCCTCTTTCGATTGAGAAAAACCGCAAATCGCTAGCTATTGCTGTTCTCAAGATATTCGTCTTAGACCAACCCACATTTAATTCTGCCGCCGACAATAGAAGGAAACATCAATCTCGAATAATAATACAATCTATTGCCCATAAGAAAAAAAACCAAGACAACATTTCTTTTTTTTTTATTTCAAGATAGAATAAATGTGGAAACCTCGGACTTAAGTCCGAGAGTTATGTGTACTTCAAAAAGTGAATGAGACAAATCAGTCATCCTAGAATGTGTGGATATACAAATTAACTTGGCAAACCTTTTCTATAAACACTTGAATTCTATTGACTACTGCTCAACCAATAGGATTTGGGGCGAATACAGAGAAGATTTGAACTCTTCGCCTTAATTTACCCTCAGAAAATCGTTTTTTCTATAACTTGATTTCTATTGGTCAGTGCTCAACTAATAGGGCTTCGAAACAAGTGGAGTACAGATTCGAGTTCTCCACTCCAGAAAACCTTCACGCATCACCTCTTATCGGAAGATAGTGCTCTAATTGTGGATCAGTTAGAGCGTGGACAAGAACAGAACCGATTTCCGTTTATTTATCTTTGCAATAGGTGAGCTAGCCTTCTTGTTTCTTTATGTTTTATATACCATTTTCTAGCTCGTAAAATTCTCTATCGAATGGTATATAATAGTTGGGATTTTGTTTGACTATGATAGGAAAATGTTTTTACGAAAGCAGAGATGGATCGATTTTCGCATAGGAAGCCATAGGGAAAAATGAGTATTTTTGCAATAACTCAGGAACGGTTCGGCCAATTCTTCTCATCTTCGAACTCGACCGAGATATTGTTAAGACTGAACTGTGTAGAAAATTTCATCG
>CAJNSZ010002349.1:0-16136 GCA_905329745.1 Rotaria sp. Silwood2
TATTATGGGATTTTTGGGATTATATTGGATTTTTCGGATTATCATGGGATTTTTCGGATTATCATGGGATTCAAAAATCCCAAAAATCCGCCTTTTCCCCCTTGGATCATCCGGTAATACCACATTTCATCGAGCGGAAAAATTGCATCCTAGTTCCTTAGATCTTGCTGGTTCCAATACGATTCGCTTTTCCTTCTCTCAACTATTAACTGATTAACAAGAATTAAAATATGAAAACAATGCAGAACACTAATGATCAAATAATAAAATGAAGAAATGAACTTAATTAAATTTAAATTAGATAAAACAAATAACACTTTTTTCTACTTTGATTGTTAATGAAATCACGATTGATTCTTTTTAAAATAGGTACCAAAATTAAAATGTTTTATATTGAAGAGTTCTATTGACAGTGATTTAGAATTTGTTTATTTAAAATGGCTTCTTAACAATCTTAATCATATAACAAAGCTTAAAATTTATTTAAGAGGTTCAGGAACATGGAGAACAGGTCAATTAATATGGAAATCTGTTATTGATGCAAATTTTATTCGTCATCATTGTTTACCTGATAAAATAATTAATTTAAAATACTTTCATTTCTATATCGGTAGAACATGTGAATTATCGTTAGTTAATATTGAAAACACAATTAACTCTTTTATAAATGATCCTTTTTTTATTTCACATCAATGGACAAATATTAAATGTTTCTATGATAAAAACGAGTCATATCAACATATTTTTTCTTCTAATTTCAATAAACCACAGCTCTCTAATAGTTTATTGTACGACATTTAACTTAGGGAAGTTTTTGGTCTAATTATTTTCTTTATCTAGTGTTCAGCCAAATATGTATGATTGGTCAGATAGTCGACATATTTGGTTTGTTTTTGATCCATCTCTTTATTTATTTCTCGATCAATTGGATAAACAATGTCCTAATGTTTCCTCTATCACAATTCATACAGGTAAATATTTTTCTCAATCATTTTTGGTCCAGAGAAAAACTAAACAAGTGATAAAGTTTAATGAATATTATAGCGAGAAATAGTGGAGACTTAAGTTTTGATGTCTCACGTCTAGACATGTGCGGGACTAACTTTTTTTGGTCCCGGTTCCGGTCCCGGTGAAATTAAATTTTGTTTGGTCCCGGTCAAAATTTTCCGTTGGTCCCGGTCCCGGTGGAAAATTTCCTTTGGTTCCGGTCCCGGTGGAAATTTTCCTTTTGCTCTTGGTCCTGGCGAAAGTCTGTTTTTTAGTCCTGGGCTTGGTTAATACATTCGCCACGATGTGGTCTAACAGCGAGCCACGCTATATTTTAACGGGAAACTGTATAGAAAAGTACTTTATTTTTCTTTGTTCTTAGACAGGAGGTTGAACATAATGTTTTGTCTGTTCTACTCTCAGAACTCTTTTTGAGTCCTTTATTCCATAGCATGATGAGTCTTGTTAAAACAATCAAGACAAAAAAAATTATTGGTCACAAGAGAACGTTTTTACTTTCTTTGCTACCGCATAGCTCGCTTCTCTTGACTGTTGTGCCCTTTCTTTCGCAAAGCAGCCAGTACAGCGTCTGTCGACATTGCCCGTAGATCCTTCATTTTCTTCGAGCTTGCTATTAGTGAATTCGCGCTTGAATTGGGTTGCTGATTCAAGTTCTCGAATGGAATGTCATGCAGAAATGACCTCACAGAACTTTCGCCAAAAAGCAGAATGGTTACTTTGCTTCATGTGATATTACAAACGGAAAAGAGAAAACGACAGATCAGCATAGAATGAAAAGACCAAGCAGTGCATTTATCGAAAGATGAATGCACACGAAAATGAATCTGTAGAGCTATTCTTTAATAAAACCGAATCGTGTCGAATGTGTTAAATTTGGTTTTTGTTCTACATCCAGTCTTAATAACCTTACTTTTTCTGCTATTTGTCCATAGTCAGAGAAGTTGTTGCAGAATCTGCCGGTTTTAGATCTGGAGCAGTTCTCACTCGTATTTCAGCCGATGTTTCTTGTCAACAGCAGACATGACCGGGACTAAAGTGTTTTTCGATGCTGGTCCCGGTCCCGGTGAAATTCTTTTTTTAGTCCCGGTCCCGCACATGTCTACTCACGTCACATCACCAAGTTTTATCAAGTGCTGAAATTATACTTTTGAATATGTTATGAAATTTCTAGAAGTCTCATGATGTTATTACAAATTTCAAAATACTCTACGAAATCTATTAAGTCTTACAAAGATATTCACAAATACTGTGAAGTCTTGAAATCATTTGTTTCTCTTCCGTGAATACTAATAAATTCTTCGTTGTGAACGTTGTTTTGCTCATAAATATAAACAATCAATAAAGTTCAAAACTTCACATTTATTCATTTAGTTAAAGTAATTCAATACACAACAAAATACGAATATTATAAGACATCTATCTTGGAAAGATATTTATATTTTTTGTCTTGTTTTACATTTTACTGTATGAGTTAAAGCAAGAGTTTATCAATATTAGAAAATTGTATAGATGCTGAAGAATAAAACTTTACATAAAGATTGAATAGAATTTTTTCTAATCCACTTGTTATTGTATTTTTGATAAAGTATAATAGAAAAAATTTCAATGATATTAAGTAAAATTCAATGAAATTCTTTTTGTAGAACATCATATCAACGAACCAAACAGGATGACAACAATATCCAAAGTTGGAGAGAAGAATCTAAATGATATTCAACTTCGAAATGTTACAACACTTAGATTTGGAAATTGTCGTGGTCGTAGAGTTGGTATGTATAGATTGTCTTCTTTGTCAAAATTGATGAATGAAAATACAATTGATCTTTTCTTCTATCTTATGATTATTTCAGTTGAATGGATTCTATGTTTTGAATCATTCTAATTTTATTATTTAAATGTTAGAAATGAAAATAAAAAAGATTATTAATTATTCTATGTTATCATATACTGTACATTAATGATTTTCTCACTAAGACATCACTTAATATCTTTTTAAAACTACAATGATTCCATTCAAACTATTTAAATAATGGATCATATCTCGAAATACATTCTCTAATATATATTAATTTTTTGTTAACAGTTAATTGAAATATCTTTTAGACAATAGTTAAGAAAATAATTAAACTTATTGTACTCATCTTAAATAGTCATTAATCAAATAAATTGCGAAATTAATATGTAAGAAATAATTCAACAGTTTACATTATAAAGAAGCAAATTTAGCAACAGGTATTGAGCTGTTTTAATTACTCAAAATTTTCCCTGTATGTTTCTGATCGTAGAAATTATTAATTTTAAGATATTATAGAGAATATGCAAAGATAGAATTCTTAAATTTTATTCTCATCTCACAAATCGAAACAGATACTCGGAGAGCGTGACGAGTAGAGCGTGTCGGATCCAGAAAATCAGGATCTCGATATGGACCGGATTAATTAATTTTTCGAACTTGGATCCTTAATCAGATCTTAACCTTATTCTTAATATTTTCAAGGAAATAGTTGTAATATATGAATTTGATACTAGCTTCGCAGCTAGAAATTTCTTTCTTTTTCGCTTATTTGTATCAGTGATTAGCACACTTAACACATCTCTGATGCAAACTGGGCGATGATATCATCATAATCAAGTCATAATTGAATTTTACTTCTAACTAAAGTCTTTCAGATCCAAAGTTCTCGGACCCGAATCCTATCAACGGAAAATTTTTGGATCCCAGTCTGTCGATACACTTGATTCTTGTGGTAAAATGCAGTTGGATTTTATCAGAATTACATCAATTTTGACTTGATATGATAACCCATTTAGGATAGGAAATGTATGAGATTGGTAAAGTGTCTATCACGATCTATAGAAGAGTGACCAACTCTAATTATGAACGAAATACAAATAAACTTGCATCTTCTTTTTTCCTTATAAAGTTATCAATCCTTGTTTGTATGATTTGAAATGATATTGTTTTTAATATAAATGATATCTAAACGAGATTTCTTTTCCTAGCTTCTTGTGGTATATTAAAAGATCGAGATAAAGTACGTGCGAAAATATTTGCTCATCTTCTTTCAATGCCTGTTCAACTCAAATATCTTTTTATTCAAAAATTCGAATGGTTTTTATATGTTATTCAATATGTAAGTATTCATTTTATTTTAAGTTATTTTTTTAAGAAATAACAGATTATTGATAAGAGAATTTAAATTTTATTTCACTTAGAAATAGTTTCGTTAAATTTTATGTTGATCTACTTCAGTTTTTTTATTATATGCATGTTTATTTACAAACAAAGTGAATATAAAAAGGTAAATTAATTTTTAGGCCGCTGATGAATTGCGAAAAAATGCATTGACTACTATTCGATATGCTGAATTTGGTATTCCAAGTTGTAATCTTGGTAGAAATGAATCGATTGATATTGGTAAACATCTTATACCTCTTCTTAGTACTTATATGCCGCATTTACATACATTACAACTCTGGAGACCAGATGATTTTCTTTGGACATCTCGTAAGTTATTTTTAAATGAAACATAATTCCTCAAAAATATTAATGAAAAAGCATTTGTTTGATCTTGTATCTTAATGTGATTTACTTGAATCCGATTAGTTAAATAATGTTTTTTCTATAATAATATAGAATTGAAAATATGATAACATTTTGTTTTTCGATTTATGAAAACAAGCTTTTTCCTTGTCATACCAATTTTGATTTGACCATATCTACTTCGAGTTAACAACTATCTGATGAAAAAACTTATTGGTGCAGCTCACAATGAAGTTAAATAGAAAAATCACTTATTCTTCTTATATTTATCATAATAATATATAATGTATACGCCTCGAAGAAAGCTAAATCTAAGCATACATCGAACCCAAATATTCAGGAATTCGGTTCTGAGTTCAGTTATTTTCAGTTAATTTGTAAAAGAAGGTACGAGTAAGTCAAAAGAAAGATTTGAAGACCGGGTATGATGTGTCAAAGGAAAACAAGCGTAAACACTACGCTCACCCTGAATCTCACTTGTCTTCAACCAGACACACACACCTATTCACCCTTTTTATCGAACAAAACAAGTGAGTTCAACTATCGTATAGACTTAACGCATGAAAAGTAAAACGTAATGTTAGAAAAGTATTCTATCATTCTCGAGTTGTTTTAATTAGGGATCGATCAGTTCCAGATTATGATCTTAGCACAAAAGAGCAAAAAACCTATTGAAACAGTTTAGTTCTAACTAATGATCGACCGAATTCAGTAACGATCAATAACTTCTCGCAACTAACAACATCTTGATATCTGGAAACCTTCGGGATATCCTAGGTAACTGGACGGAATCCCTGGGACCCCTCTGGACCTACCTAGGGGTACTCGACACCCGTTAGAAGCCCTAGAGGCTTCCGAGTATGTTCTCTATATACATGTTGAGGAGTTTCAAGTACCTCCTGTGTAGCCGTACGGAGTTGAGGATATCAGTATGTTGTTAGTTACGAGAAATTATAGATCATTATTAAACAAAGTCGATCAATTTTTATCAAAGATCATTCTCAACAGTTCTTTAGATCCGATCTAGAACTAAACTTGCCGATCTCTAGTTTTAATTCATTAGAACGATAATTGACATGTTAGGCTAAAAACGATGAAAAACTAGTCAAGGACTTGTATTTCAAGTAAGAAAATATGTTAAAAATACATTTTTTTCCCGACAATCTTGCAACAAAGGTAAAAAGAACATTTTCTAATGAGTCATTTTTTGTTTAATGAAAGAAAAAGAAAAAATTTTTGAATTTCTGATATTTATCTCTAATCCTTAGTCTACTTTGTTTTTTAATTCTTCCAGTTCGACCAAGTCATAAATATGGCCGGCATTATGGACCGTTTATAACACGATGGAAGCGATCTTTATCAACACTTGAATCTATTAGTATGTAATTCAAATACATCTACAGAAGATAAAAAAACTAATTTCCTAATATTATTGTTATTTAGATGATCATGCAACGGTTTTTGAACAAGATCTTTCTCAATTAGTTGAGCAACTAAAAGAATTTATCTTTCTGGATATTCGTGGCATAATTCCTTGTGAAAAAGTAGAACCTTATCGTTTAATGGCTCAAACTCGTTTTCCAAATAGTCGAATTGATGTTCAACTAACAAGATTTCGTCTTTGGATATAATTTCTTTGTTTCATTATGACATAGATGTGTCTTAAAGATAGGTGTTCTTTTTTTAATTATTCTTTTCTATTTATTTTTGTTATTCTTCGTTCTTCAAAAAATATAAATTCATACTCATCTGTAATACGATCTTTTTTCTAAAACTCTGGCATATCAACAAGAATCTACAATCAACAGTAATATTGATAAAAAGAGACATTATCAGCCAAAGTTGTAACTGATTCAGAATTTTCAAACCAATCTGGTACAACAGTTTCAAAATACTTTTTTTATAGGTAAAAATCAGCAAAAAATCAGCTGATTTTCTTAGATCATTGCCCGCCGGTTAATTCATGTATTATCAATTCAAACAAAAAACTTTTTAATAGTCTACCAAAAAACCATTGATTGAGTTTATCTTTGTTTCGAGCCTGAAAATAATATTGACCAATTAAATTAAAGTACAATTCATATTCGAATAGTATTTACTAATATATATTATTATGGTCTCTTATCTTTATTTTATTTTCGATGATTAAATAATCGTCAAATATCATCAGTTCAACGATATAAGAAGAATAATGATTATCAATAGAAATATTTCATTTCAAATAAATTAGCTTTAAAATGTGTGTAGATATGCTTAAATCTTGTACAGGTTTAAATCATCAGTTTATTACAAGTATAATATTGACAAATAAATTAGATTTTTGACAACTAACTTTATATTCAATGACAACATATTATATATGATTGGTATATCTATATATGAATATGTAGTAGGCACGTTTTAATCATGTATAAAACAACGTTACACAAGAGCAACTAATAATTACTCTTTCAAACATTTGACATAATTCATAAAAATTCTCATTATTTTCTGATATTTGCTTGCTGTACTGTGATTGTCGCTATTTGACGTCTATTTAATTTTCATACATTAGTAAAATTTCAATAAATTGAAAAAAATGAATGTCAATGTCAACACCGAATTGCATTTAACTGGTGAGATAATATTGTTATTCTATGGTAGATATGTTCATATTTGATATTCGATTGGTAATCGTCTGATGTTATTCTTGTCTATGATTGAATCCAATGTCTCGATATTGAACTTTAGGAAAAATGAAAACTAAGCACATTTATGTTAGACACGTTACAAATTGTTCGACTTACTCTTAAATCGAATCAATAACGATTTTATCTTAACATAAGCAGTGACATTCAAGATTGTTGAAGACTATTATCTTTACTTAATATAATGATAAACAATGAATATATAGTGTCAACGATTTATTTATTAATTATATTAATTATATTAATTACATTTGTCAGTGAATTATATTATTTAATATAATATTGATCTCTCATTCTATTATAAAGAAATATATATATATATTAATTATAATATTCTATGATATAGATTAAAATTGAATTAATACTAAACATATTTATTTTCTTGTATTTATCCTATACATAAACATGATAGTTATGTATTTATCATAAGAGAACTTTTTACTGCTTGCTCATAGAATAAGACATTGATTAAGAATCGTATTTGAAAAACATCTTGATATTGATTATGAGACTGGATGGATGATTAAAACTAACGATGATTTCTCCTCTTTGATCATTTCGACGAGGTCATAGAATCGATCGTTTTTATAACGATCATAAATCATAAGAGAAACTATTTTGTTGTCCACAATGACAGTTGTTGACCCATTTAGTTGATTATTGCGATGTCCTTTTCCATTTCTCCAGCCCCCACCTTTCCATTCCACCATACGATGATTACAAGTATTAGCGATAGAGATTTTTTTTTATCATTATCAAATATAGATATCAAATAGAGAAGACAGTTGATTTAATTGATTTTCATATTCATGACAACTTTTTTGAATGAGACCGTTTTGTTTCTATTTGTAATTAATTAGAATAATTAGAATATGGAATGTACTAAAACTAAATAATAAGGCTTATTTTTAATCTAGCAATTATACTTTAATGTATGGAAAAATAATAAATTCTAGTGAATTTATGTTTTAAATTTTTAAGAAAAAAGATTAATCTTAACTTTTCGCTAATTTTCTATAGCTAAGTATTTACATCGATATGTTATTTTTATTAAAAGATTTTTCTCTAACTCACATATCTCACGAGAGAAAATAGTCTTCTATCATTCAACTATGATATATGCATGTAGCAAAAGATGTGATAATCAATAGTTGGGTGTGGGTGTGGGTGTATGTTCGGGCTAAACCAAGGATATCCACATCTACAAACACCCACACCCACATCCTTTCGAAATCTCATATTTAAACAAAACGAGTTTATTCGTGATAAATACATACCCCTTCATATAGCATCGTTTAATCACTATGAACTTATGAGTTTTATTATCGAAGAATATAACGATTAATATACTATAAACAGATTAACTAGTTCACTCGACAAATTACAACACAGTTTAGATAATTCAAATAATTATATTTTCAAACAAAGTTATTTATCTACTGTACGAACCATTATTATATCATATGTAATTATATCATTCTTTATTGAGAATGTAAACGTTTAAGAATTTAACATCTTAATTACACAATGAATATATATATATATATATACGAAAAAAAAATCGATCTTTTTTGATTGATACGAATAGCTTAAATAATTTTCAATTATTGAAAATCAAGAAAAAATCTGAGAATATATGTTCTTTTAAATATTGGAAATATTTTACCAATTGATTAAAAAATAATTTCAATCTTATGAAAAATCTCATAGAAACTTCGAAAAAATTCTTATTCATCAAATTATTCTTTGTTTTAAATGATTAAAGCAAATATATTTATCTAAGTTTGAATTATTAATCGAAGCCAATCTATTCATTTAATTCAATGGTATTATGCTATTATTATCAATCTATCTCGAAAAATTATTTATTTTATTCTCATACTAGCACAACTATCCACCGTTGACTGGCAAAGTTCACAGTTAATATATGCAAATAATACTCATTTCTCTTTGAGACTATCTGAGTATAGAATAATAACATTGAAAGGTTGCTCCCAGATGAGGAATCCTTCATCGCTATATGTCTACATCGAGAAGAATTTCCTTGTTCATATTTATTTTATAGAGATTCTATATATCCAAATGCATCTCGGAGCATATACTAATCTCAATGGGTTCTCATCCCGACTGGCTCTTATCTCACCTGGTCAGGGCTTCACTTCCGATTCCGTAGTTGTCTGGTTCTATATTTAGAGAAAATCCGTTTGGGAAATCGATTTTCCGACAAACATCCAAGGAAACTCCGCTTCTATCAATACTCAACACGACCAGACATCTACTTCGTCTAGAACTTCGATTTTACAATATCTATTGAACAGGAGAGTTACGAGAGTGTGTCGTGCTTTACACTGCTGAAAACACACTGAATTTTAATTGGTTGCAAACAAAGACAGATAAAAAGATCTTCGTGCAAAAGATCTGTTAAAAACTTAATCGCTGAAATCTATGAACAACAAAATCTTGAGTCTAACACACTACTTATTCGAAATTCCCACCGGAGATCATCTCTAAAGTATCACTTTCTCTAAAACTCTATGTGTATTTGACATGGCTCACACAATTGACCCACCAATCGTCCAGTAAGGTTTCATGATCGACAGATTTCCGATTCCTAATGTCCTTATTGCCCTTGTTCAATGATATTCGTTTACTTGAAAACTTGGTGATTGTTGGTTGTGGACTAATAACTAAGTTATCGAGGTGAACGGACCCCATATTCGAACTCATGGCCCTCGAAAGCCTGTTTCCATATTTTCTGTGTATGTTGACGAAGTGTTGCTCAATAGTACTTTACCACCGAATACTGCAATCTTATTGGTCAGCAACATAGACATGCTTTTTCTGGCCGAAGGAACAATTCTTTTTGAAAAAAAAAAGTAGCTGTTGACCTTCGTCCTGAATAAAAGGAGAATTCTTGGAAAGTTTGCTTGCATTTGCTCGTACCGTGTCCAAATCCATGAAGAACAAACAAACCTATATGAATTATATACAGAAATATTTAAAAATCGATGTATTCTCATTTTTTCCATAAGAAAAAGTGACTAGAATTTCTATTATTTTTTTTTAAATAAATTGAACCATATCACAGAATAAAACGTCTGCGAAAAGATTAAATTAAATGTATTAATTCACGACGATATAATGAAGTTTCCAATGTATAAATATAAAAACTTGTACAATGATTGAAATTACAAAGAAGTACAGAACATTTAATAAATACAACTAATTGAGAATCTGCATTATATTGATGAACATGAAGTAACATGAGAATAGAAAATGGTAATGTACAAATTATATTTGTTGCTACATAAAGAAAAAGTATTTTCAGTATAAAAAGAATCTTTTAGAAAAAGTCTGCTTGTTTCAATATATTGCTTCTTTTTTATTAAATAAATATATCAGAAATAAAAATGAATAAACACACATTTCATAAAACAACAAAACATGTAACCTAAGGTAGAACTTTTGTTTTTAAAATATATTATATGTTAAGAAGCAGAAAATGTTCAAAACAAAGAAATGAAGTTTAATAGAAATGGCATTCGAAAATCTCATAGAACTGCTCGAGAAAATAACAATATACTCACGTAGCATAAGCTTAAATTATTTCAACATTATATTCATATTCAACTGATTCATTTAGTTCATTTTCTATTTAAAAATACTTTTCAAAACAAACTAACGAGTGAACCTCTACAGGTGTCAAATCGTTTTTCGGCGGAGACGATCTTTATTTGTTGAGTGCTAGTGAGTAGGAGAGAAGTCTAGAATGATTTTGTCTTCCGGACCTTCATTCTTGATATATCGAAATCTTACGGCGTTCTCTAACCAAAACCTATGCTTCCCCTCAGGTAACACGGAAAATCAACTTTCGACTTCAAACTTTTCACAAACAAACTTCTCAATGAGACTAGTTCATTGAGCAAGTTGTAATTTTTCTAGTACTTCATGTTCCGAGATATTGAATATTCGCAATTCCATCTTGTGTAAAAGCAAACATTGTATATCTTGAGAAAAGAAATACTAGAAAAGTTACAGCTTACTCAATGAGCTAATCTCATTAAGAATTTTGTTCATGTCAAGTTTGGAGTCAAAACTCGAAAGTTGCATTTCTATGTGACCTGAGGGTATAACCCATCGGGTCCGGCTCTGAAAATTTTCTTTCAACCGGATCCGGGTCCAGAAAATCTTGGACGCGATGGGCTTTATCTGGGAAGACTAGCGCTGTTTTTTGACAAAAATCTAGTCAAATTTCGGTATGTTAAGAACGAAGGTCCAGGAAAGCAAATCATTCTAGACTTTTCTATCATTGACTAGTACTCATCAAATAAACATTATCTCTGTCGAAAAGCGATTTAACACATGGAGAGATTCCATCCATAGATGAAACCGGTACCGGTTACCGGCAGATCCAGTCCGGTACCGGTCTGGATTTCGGATCGATCGGTCTACCAATCCGACTGGTCCAAATCGGTCCATACGTACCTGTATTGGTCTGAAAAAAATTAGACCACTTCCATCTATAATTCCCTCATAAGCCTCGAAACGTTACCGAAAGTTCTGTGAAAGAAAGAAAAATATTCATACTAATTATCTGAACGTCCTTTATGAATAATCTATTAATTGATAATCACGATTATAACGACGTTTATATGGTAAGATTATTCTTAATGGATAGTTTTTTTTCTTGTTTTTGACGATGACGATGTAATAATATTAATGTCCAACTAGAAAATATCGACATCAATATAGGTGGTAAAAGACAATAAAAAACTAAAAGTAAATAACTAAGAAAATGATAATAAGAAAATATTAAAGGATGACATATTGAATAAATTATATTATATTGAAATAGAATATGAAAATAAAAAAGAAATATTGGAATAATTGTTATTACAATTTTACGAGCTATACGTGGAGTAGCAATATCTCGTAAAGAACTATATTTTGATGTTCGATATAAACGATCAATGCAAACCAAAACAATAGAATAAGGTGATATACCGTATAGACGATAGGTTGCATATGTTCGAATTTTACAATACCATAAATATTTCATAGTTAGATCAATATGAAATTGATCATTAAGCCTTTGTGTTAATAGAATAATATGCAAAACAAGAAGATCATTGAATGATAAAACTCGTAACTACACGATACATAGAACGTTAACAAATACAACGAGCAAATCTTCTATGAAAATATTTAAAAATTATTTTTTAATTAAATTTAAATATTAACAAAACTGGAGAAGACAAAAAAAACGTGTGTTTATTTATGCAATAAATCTTGTAAGCATGTTCAAATAGATAATCCATAAAATTGATTTATTATCTAAAAAATGAGATCAGTTAGAGGAAAATCAATAAAAAGGTCATGTGTTGATTGATTTATTCAATAATATTCTTTTATAAGTCATTCGATGCATACCATAATCAACTTAATCAGACAGCCTAAACTTGTATTTTCACTGGGAAGTAGTTATTAGCTTCTTAGTATATGAAATGAATGTTTGAATATTTTACCAAAAAACCTCTTCAAGTTTTCCTCTTCAAAAAAACAGTCAATTTTCGTCTGGAAAATTCAAATTGAAATGAGAGTTCATGATGCAGAATTTTTAATCATTTTCGTCATTTTCTACTTGAAAAATATTTTTTTTTCACTATTTCTTTGTTTATGCCTTTCTGATCACTCAACCCAGACGACTTCTCGGTCTGTCCTATGGCATATATAATTAATTTTGTTTTTTTTTGTTTGAAAAAGCATGTCGAGATATAGGAAATGACACAGTTCTTTTTTTATTGAAGGTTTATAACCATTATATAGAAGAGTACTTTTCGAGTTAGAACACCATGTATTGAGAGTTGTTCGGAAGATTGAACTTTTCCCCACTTACAAAATAAGAATTTTTAAAAAAATAGTTTTTTCATGCTTTACATTTTGAAATGCTTTTTCAAACAAAAAACCATGAAGTATATTAGATGAAGAGTTACAAAGAATATTGTGTGGATGTGCTATTTTTAACCTTTGTTTGGTGAATATCTCACAAAAACGTTATGGTAGTATATCATGGCTTATATCAAATGGTTGTTATCGTAATTATGATAATATGAAATATAAGAGCTAGAAGACACATCAACTTAAATTTATTCAAATAGAGGAAAAATCGATCGATATCATTTAAGAGAATTTATTTAGTAAATTTTTTTGAGAGATAAAAATTGATATTCTCTAAAATGATTCATAGAGATTGAACTTTGTTTATTAACAGTAGCCGTGCTAAAAAAAAATTATTCTCGATGTATCGAATCTTAGAATAATGACCATTTATCAATAGTGTATTCTAGATAGGGTAGGTTTATTTTCGATATACCCATTTCTTTTGCAGAGATGGTCGCATCTCTATCATATTAGCTGTTAGACTCTATTGCTAGCAACTTTTCAAAAAGCTGTTAGCGCAATCCCTGTAGAATTAGAATGTGATACACCATGTAGTTGCTCTTGATAATCAGAGACATTGTTGTATTCTATCGATTTGGGAATAGATTTCTTCGCCATCTCCTTTCACTTAATCCTCGAGAAATGCAAAAAGGAAATAATTCATATAGTTATTATAACGAGACGCTATTGACATACAATTTGTGATGCGGGAACGAAAGTAGGCAGGAAATATTGGTAAAGCATCTGCCATGGTCACGTCTGTGCAGGTAGAGCCCATCGGGTTGGTTCTGAGTCCGAAAATTTTCGACTCTAAAGGCTCTAGTAGGGAGAGGTGAAATTTTTCCCTCTATAGTTCAACACTAGCTTTAGATCGTGTTTCACCAAATAAATGTACATGAAATGCTGGAAAGTTAAGAGAAGGAATCTAGTCGTTGACAGACTCATTCTTTATTAGATATCGTTTGTTTTATTAGCTTATTTTGATGGTTATTTGTGAAATTGATGAATTAAATCGTAATAAATTTCGATTAAAATTTACTCTGATAATTATCGTTCTCTAATCAAATACTTTATCGTGGGATTTTTCAACTTCATGTGATTGTTTGTACGCCAGTGTTCAAAAATGAAACACTTGTTTTTTTTTTTGCAAGACGTCTTATAGCATCGAAAGATGAGAAAAAAAATTCTTCAGTGATCGTTAGTTGCGGCCGTCAGGCAACCGTTTGTTCGTCGGCCCTTTCTTTTTAGGTGTTGTACACGTCTCTGGGTTTTTTAACAAAATATATTCCTATTAAATGACTATCACAAATAATAACTCTAATCAAAAGATATTTAAAAACAAACACATCAATTTTCGTTTTTTTACGATTGTTTTTCAATAGTTTCTATATTATTATCCAAATCAACTATTTGGATGTCTAAGACTGATTTACTAGTATATTTCAATTCTTTATTGTCTTGATGAAGATCTCGAATTCGTTTCAGAAGTTTTTTACTTTTAACTATTGCATCTCGGTGTTCATATTTTTCTTGACTATGATAATATTCAAGTATAGAACCATTTTAACCTGGTATTCAATTATGAAATTGAGCTATTTTATCAATAAGATATTGAAAAAATGTTCGACAATTATTTAATAAAACATGATCATTTCGATGATTATATAGATAATTATGTGCAGATTGAATAAGATTTTCTAATGCCTTGTCAGATTTAATTTGACTAATAAATTCAATTGTTTGAATATTTTTAGGTATTTTATTTAATTCAACAATATTTAATTTGATACTTTTTTCAAAACGATTGTTTACTATCACCAAGATCAATTTCAATTAAAACTAAAGGACATTGATCAGTTGATACTAATAAAAATGTATGACGAGCAGAGCCATCACCCGATCAACAACGTTCAATTGGATGTCCTATAGAACAAGTATGATCTTGTATTGCACGCCAACCAACAAATAGATGCATCAAACTAGTTAAATGTCAATCAGTAAGATAATCATCTTTGATATATAATCTTCAAATTTCTAACAAATAAATATTCTACTGTTCTGTAAGATCTTCGAAGTAGTCATCGTTTCTAGTTCAAGTATTTCTATAGTTGATTAGTTTTATGCAGCCGACATTATATTATGCAAAAGAGTTTTCTAACTTTGATCAATAAAATATAAAATATTCTTAGAAATCATAGAATAAAAAGAGAAATATTTAAGATAGCTATTCAATTATGGAATATTTGTTAACAAATTCGATATTGTTTATCGAATTTTATTTATTTCAATTCTTTTAAAGAATAACAAAGGAAAATCTTAATGTAAGAATGATAGATAATGTACTTATCTATTGAATATATTTCTAATAGATATCGAATTTCGAAGGCCAATAACAAAGTATATTAAAAAACATTATTTGGAATCTATTGAGAAAAAAATCAGTTTGAATTTCAGCATAACGCATGAAGATGAACAAAGGTACTCTGGTGACGATCATAGTTACATAAAATGAATGATATACATGAAAAAGTTCTCTGGACACAGAAAACAATATTGAAAGAGAGTAATAATTAAGATTTGTGGAAGTAATGAAGCTTCAATTAACCAACGAAGAAAGTTGACATATGTTAGTGTATGTTTCCTATTCACCAACGGAAACCATGTCTAGAGAAAAGCGATAGATATATAAGTCAATATCAATTTCATTTCTTTTTTCAATAGAATAATTATTAATGAATATGCATCTAAATGATATATGTAGGACCAGTTGTTTTCTAACAAATTATATATATTTATCCAATAGGAATAGAAGAATGATATCATTATCGAATATATCAATAAAATCATATGAAGAAGTAAACATTCCATAACAAGTTGAGTCATGAAATGAATAATAAGCCAAACTTTAATATTATTAACGCACGATAAGTGTTTATAGTCTATTGATAACGATTGAT
>CAJNSZ010002350.1:0-11969 GCA_905329745.1 Rotaria sp. Silwood2
TGGGTGTGGGTGTGGGTGTGGGTGTAGGTGTGGATGTGGGATGCGAGTGTGGGTGTGGGTGTGGGATGTGAGTCTGGGTGTGGGTATCATTTATCTCTTACTCACACACCTACACCCCACAGCCACACGCACTCACATGCATGCTCATTCACACCCACACACACCCTAAATACATCCACATGTATCGGCATCCGCAACTGCACCCACGCCCCACACCTATTCACATTCATAACCGCACCGACACACTCAACTATCAAATTATTACTGCTAGTTGACTTGAATACTACGATGATGCTTGTTTATTTCTGTTTAGATAAGAGATAAAACAGAAATCGGAGGGTATGAAAGTAAATAATATTAGTTAGCCAATGGATCATTTCAGTCATTGTTATTCGAGTCGCTGGATGACGAGTCAGTTGAAGTCATCAAAGAACTCACATCTTTTTTCGTATCACACTGTGTGCTGGTCGAATTTCGCGAATTGAGAAACATACTATTATACTCCTTATAGCGTTGTTCAATGTCGGCGCACGATAATCCATAACTGGCAAGTGTGTAGGAATTGCGACCGTATTTTTCTTGTGGATTGTCATGTAGCCATACTGTCATAGCCTGTTCGAATTCTTCCGACCAGACAAGACCAAAGTATTTGTAAATTTGACGAACTGTATCGATTGGCTGAGCGACTAGGTCGTCATACAATACATCAAAACAAGGAATATATTGATGAGTACGTCGAAAGTTGACAAGACGATGACTCATAACATCCGCCAAATGTAATGTGCGTTTTACAAGTGTCTGAATGTCAACTGCTGTATCATCTTTGTTCTTGTCGAAGTATGGACTTCCGCATGCAATTGATAAATGACAAAACGAAAGTAGTACCTCGTCTAGTCGGCGATGGGTCATGATGAGTAAGGCTGATGGATATTGATGCATGAGTTGATCGATGTACAAGCTATGAAATGGTGTTTTAAAGATCCAATGAGAGCGAGATGCATCGATACTGTTTAACATTTGTATGAATGTCTTGTGATATTCATAAACAAAATTCTTGTTCCTATTATCTTCTAACCACATGGCAAGTTCATTATCGTCGTGAGGTGCGAGCAGACTATGAAACCAACTCCATCCGGTATGGAAAAGAATAAGTAAATCTTCTTCATATGAAAAGATAGGATGAGAAGCATACATCTCTCGTAGAGAGTCGGTCAAGCCAAAACTATACAACATGTCACGATATTGCCGCCCAGCAATATTACGTTGTATCTGTCCGGCAGTATCGCACCGTGCCACTGGTGGTACGGGTTGTGTCATTTCCGTATAGATGATTGCTCGAGATGCTGGATCACAGGCAAGTAAGTTATAGAGAAGCGTTGAACCAGTGCGGGGAAGACCACATAAAACAAGTGGATGTGACATCGTATTTTCTGTCATTTTCAGTTCTGGATGGGCAGCTGTGTAGTTGAGTGCAAGCTTTGAATTCGTATAATTTTTCTCAAATGTTGTGCATACGAGATGGCGTCCGATTGGTGACAGCCGATTATTGGCGAGTATATGATTTGCATATAATTGAAATGTACGCAGAATCTCATCGTAGTATTTGAACTGCTTCTTTGCTTCATTGCTAAGATCTTCTTGAGAGAAGGTGACAGTCATGCGAAGAACCAAAGCTTTATTATCAATCCCTACATAGCTACTAGTTATCTTGGAGCCCGAAGCTTCTGCAATGTTCAGCGTATTTTTTAATGCCTTTTAACATTAAGATGATTAATAGACTCAGTATGTTTTCATTTAAGTCTCTTCTCTTCCTTAGAAAATTCAATTTTTCAGAGATAAGTCGAGATTGAAGTTTTATCACAGAAAGATATAGTGAACTCTTCTTTTGCAGAATATCAATGGTTTATCTAAAAAATGCGTTGATTTTGACGAACTTATCGTCTAAAGGTTGGATTCCACTATCAGATTTTTCAAGAAATTTTCATGGTTTTTCTTCAAGCTTTTTTGACTTTTTAGGCTCCTTTCTCTTTGCAACAGCATTTTGTAAAGTTTTTTTTATACTAATCACTACGAAACTATTAAAGCCTAATATTAAGATCACATATTTATAGCCTGTCTTGAACACTGATATATCAATCAAGTGACTTTCGGAAAAATTGGTGTCTATTACTTAGTTTTCGGTTTTCTCAGAATCAGTTTTTTCGTGCATGCAGTTTACAGGAGCAGGTCTTTCTCCATAACAATTTGATATGAAAGTGATAAATTTTTTTTTACTATACGGGAGATAAGTGGAGCTAGAACTTAACAGACTGTCATATTTAAACTTTTCTTTTGTTAAAACAATAAAAAACTTCGATATTTCATTTTTATTAACATTTTGAATTTGAAAATTGTTCGAAAAACGTTTTTTAAAAATCAAATAAAGAGAAATTCAGAAATCGGATCCTAAGAAGTTCTAGCCCTAAGGACACTCTACAACTTGAAAACCGCCTGGACTTGTTAGCTCGTATCTTTATTGTGAAATCCTTTCTTGTTTAAATGGTAATGAATTGACTAGATTGTTTCTGAGGGTGGGCCCCCTTAAACGAAATTTTACACATGAAAATCAATGAAAATGGGCAGATCGTTTTTCATATTGATAATCTCATAGTTGAAAAACTACCCTCTTGCCTTTCTACCAAATAGGAAAATTTACATTTTCCCATTTTTTCTTCTTTTGAATACATATTTAAATTTTTCCTATCTAATATCACGGAAATGAACCGTATTCAAAGTGATTTAAATCTCTAATAAATCATCTACAATGATCTTAAATCTGAAAGACAAAGGAGTTCTTAAACTCATCGATATAGTGTGGAATCTCTTGACAGTTGTGCAAGCCACAACTTGAGACTATATTTAACCATTACATCAATCATATCCTTGAGAAGAAAACTTTCGAGAATGTTCAAAGAATGACAAATTTTTACTCGATTAGTAAGAGTGGGCATGACTGAGTGGAACTTTTCAAAATCTAATTTGAAAGCAGAAAAAATTTAAATAATAGTCAATACAAAAAAAAGCAAGCCCTACTTATTGCTTAATAGTATAATCTATGACACCCAATTATACTGCTTAAAGATTATGTTCTTAGTTCTTTGAAATAGGAGGACAATGTATATAATTAGAAGCAGAAGACATAAACTAAACAGATTAATAGAGACGGAATGACAAGGATTATTGAATTCTTTTATCCACTAACATATTTTACAGATCTACATTCAATTAATAACAAAACCTCAGATACTACTATATGATACTGGTGAAGATGTGTGATGGGATCAGTGTTGAACTTCTCTTCATCTACTCATGTATCCTATGATGAAAACTTCGTAGGCTGTAGAAAAAGAGGCAACTTATTGTCTCGTGTTCTTGTTTATCAATTCAATCACAGCTAGACATTACTTATTTATCTTAGATTGAAGCAAAATATTTAATTATTGCCGACAACCTACTTACTCTCAAAGAAAACTTTGAATAATAAACTTTAGGTATGGTTTTATCGGTGATCGAGTGCACTACGTGAATTGATGAATGAAACTCGCTTGCTTATTAGATAACTGACACT
This sequence comes from Rotaria sp. Silwood2, assembly GCA_905329745.1. NCBI lineage: Eukaryota > Metazoa > Rotifera > Eurotatoria > Philodinida > Philodinidae > Rotaria > Rotaria sp. Silwood2. Next base: position 3,608 of record CAJNSZ010002350.1, read on the forward strand.
TTTTCTAACGTGTAGAAAGAAAAAGCGCTCTTTCTTCGCGAAGTAGATATAATACTCAAATGAGATGTGCGTCACATCGTTGTTTGAAGTGTGTTTTATCGCAATATTGCGAACTTATACCATTTATTTTTTTTCTTTCCTCTGCATTGTGGTGTCCATATGGTAAGTCATCGCATGGTTGATGTTAACGAACGAAATCACATGGGAGAATAAAAGAAAAAGAAGGATAAAAAAGTGAGAAGAGTCGTGATAGTTTAGTATAAATATATAAAATCATCGAAACTCATTCGAGTTTTCTGACTGATAGTCGCTTTTGTGACAGATTGGTCATATCATATGAATTTGCTAATAAATCGAATATGATTCAAATTGTTCGATTGAGATGAATGCATATATTTTTTTTTGTTCATTTGCCTTTAATCTATTCTTTATGTGGAGGGAAAAAAAGGAAAAAAACACAACAGAAGGAACGACTACAAATAAACAACGCGTCGTCCAAGATACAACACACTCCTTGATCGTTGAAACGTGATCAATATGGTGATTCGATGGAGAAGATCTGTGTGTGGTGCAGTGAAGAATGAGAATATGATTTTTGACACAAAAAGTACGATTGATTTTCTAGCTGAATCTTAATAGCCGTATGGAGCAACCAGAAAAGTAGTTATATGCATCCGAGACAAAAAATATTTTTTCATCCCAATTGATGAAGGAAAAGGACAAACACACTTTTTAACCATGTGATAAAGACTATAAAAATAAGCAGCTATCACCATACGATTGTTGCTTGTCTAGAACAGTTTCAGCTTGTACTAGGTGGACTATCTCAGGTGTATAATGACGACAAGCGTGCTGGTCACAATTCTTCTGATATTACAGCAAGGGGGAAATCACGTACTCGGAGTACGGGAGTACACGGGAGTACACGGGAGTCCATGGGAGTACAAGGGAGTACATGGGAGTACAAAGGAATGCAAGGGAGTACAACGAACGTAATAATTTATTCCGAATATTTTTTGAAAAAGCATTGAAATACTGCTTTTTTTCTTGTTTTAATTGTTAAACGACCTCAAATAATAAGTTCTTCAGTAGATAAAGCAACCAGGACNGAAACTAGAAGAGAACACAGCTCACAGGACTTCACGAAAGTAAACCGTCACATTACCCGGACGAATGACAATCTTGTGTTACCATTTTGTTGAATGTTTAAGTTATTATATTCACGATTTCGATTTTTGTATCAGCTTTGTTATGAATTACTAAAAATTATTCGAAAAATCAAAACAATCTTTGGCAAGAAAGTTTTATATTTTGCTCAACACCCTGAGTTACCTTGAATAAGAAAAAAGGTCCGGAGTTAGAAAGATAGGTACCCTCCTTCTAAACAAGATTTACTTCTCTTTAGTTAGCAATAGAGTAGTCGTTGACCAATATCTGCAATAAAGAGCACACGATTTGTTTTTGATAGGAAAACGCGTTTTATCTTAAGTTCTGTAGAATTTCATTGTGATATCTAATCAATTCGATGCAATCATACACGAGGAAACTTTTTGTACCAATGATTCTTGCCATCGCCCACGAAGTAGCATCTTGACATAGCTATCACGCATCTCAAGTCACATATCCGTTGACGGATATGTTGATATACTTTACTTAAGAATTTTTCAAATATTGAGTTGACAGCTTAAAATGTATGATTTACTTGAATATTTGTTTATTTGATTAAACACTTATGACAAGCGAAAAGCTTGATACAGACAATTTGATTTCTTATAAAAAGCTTAAAAAAATATTCTTTCCACAGAGTCAGATAGTAAAAACTATGCTCTACTCTCCTCTGATAGTTGATCATTCTTCGATCGACATCATAATAACAAAACTTCGATCATCTCTGTGTGTATGACATATGACGACTTTATTACATCATATATGTTCTTCGATGTATAACCCCTTCTCAAAGCTGTTTATTCTTACTCTCTCTGTTCTTTTTTCTTTTTTCTTTTTTTTATCCCCCTATACCTGATGGCTGAGCGTGTGTGTGTAGGTTTAAGTGATTGCGCAGCTTCTATTATCTTATACACCCACACCCATCTTATTGGCTATTTTATGACTACAGCATTTGAAAAGCGCTTTTCGTCGATTCATAGGATCTACTTTCAAGTTACATTTCATAGCTTTTCGCCCGCAAATGTTGTGCGAAATTATCCTGCATAAATCCGACCTTTCAAACAACACGTCTGAAAAACACGGTATATAGATGACTTTTTTCTGTTTCAATAACTTTCACAAGTTACATGGTAAGACGTCATTACAGTTTTTTCATTCTATATTCTCTTAAGCGTTCATGAATGACTCATACATGGTGCAAGAATTTATGATGAAATATATTTCTTTGCATCATGAAAAACAAAGGCAACACCATGTTGGCTTTTTTAGTTTACTAAGCACGCAAATGATGGAGACACCATTATTGCTAACAGACAAGCAAGTGCAGGAGTTTTTAATCAATGGTTATTTGATTCTTCAACCCATCTCCCTTGATAGAAATTTTCACTCATCAATATTTACTGAAGCTGAGTCAATTTTCCAACAAGATGCCAATCCAGGAAACAATATTCTTCCACAAATTCCTCAACTTCAGTATGTATTCGATGATCCAGTAATTAAAGGTGCATTAATAAGCTTATTGGGTTCAAATTACACCATGCAACCGCATCGCCATGCGCATGTAACACGTCCGGGAACTGCAGACCAGACATGGCATAAAGACAGTTACTTTGGTTATCGAAAGCCACTTCGTCATCATCAATTACGTTATACCATGGCCATGTATTATCCTCAAGATACAACTATTGAGATGGGACCCACTGCTATCATACCTCGATCACAATACGATGTTAAGCATCCGAAAATGTATTCACATTCTGAAACACTAGAAAATCCGAATACAACAAGTGACGATCACGATATTTCTCTAGTTTGCACAGCCGGTACTGTGCTGTTAATTCACTATGATATTGTGCACAGAGGAACAGCCAATCTAACAAATCGTTCGCATCGTTATATGTTTAAATTCCAGTTTACTCGAATTGAAGAGCCAAATCAGCCAACATGGAATCATGACCCGACAAATGCGTCTTACGACGCAGCTGATGCAGGATTATTACAGCCAATTGTCAAGCATGTCTGGAACTGGATGATAGGTCGTGACATTATCTTACAAGAACTTACCACTGATCAAGATATTAACATGTGGAAAACACAGCTCAGTGATCATTGTGGGAAAATCCGTCTTAATGCAGCTTATAATTTAGCTTTGAATAACGAATACAATATTTTAATCCAACAATTATATAAGAACGAAGAAATTCCTCGTTTCGAAGCAGCATATGCATTAACGGCTAGTCGATATAATAAAGAGGCAATCGATGAATTACAAACAGTGCTAATAAGAGAAGAAAACAATGAACCCATAGCATATTGTATAGCATTCATCTTTTCCGAAATGGGTTCAGCAGCACTGAATACTTTACCATTATTGATACACATCATTGAAAAAAGTCATTCATATTTAGTGAAACAATACTGTTGTGAAGCCCTGGGAACTATCCAAGTAAATGAGCAACATTATATTGACACGGTCATATCATGTTTAACAAATGTTCTTGCGGGTCGAGATCATCTGGAAGATCCTAAAGAAGCATCCCATATGAGACTTACGGCTGCATTATCCTTGGCTAAACTTGGCGTCAAAGCAATACAAGCAATACCTAGTCTAAAAGAAGCACTCTATCTGGATAAAAATCGATATGTGAATGCAAATGCATTATTAGCTTTGAAAAGAATTGGAACAGAAGAAGCGTTAAAAATTGTTTTGCATTATCTTGAAATGTCACGATGGTGTGCAAAGACAACAGCTGCTAGTTTATATTAGACACTCTTATTTGCCAGAAAAACTACTTCTTCCTAAGGTTTTATCTATCAATATTCTAGAGAGTTCTGAATTGTATTCAAAGCTTACTGAAAAAGTTAACCGCCGAATTTGAAGAAAAATACAGACTTCTGCCATCCGTAGCATAAAGTTATTCTGAGAGAGAATTTGAATAAGTGAGAATGTGCGGAATATGGATGTGTAGATGGGCGCGACCCAGGTCGAGAAGTACGATTGGGTTCAGGTGGGAAAGCATCGGAAGTCACCGGAACAGCGTAGCAGTATTCTGGCTGGAAAATTTTCAGATTTTTTCTGGTGACTTCTGATCAAATTCCTCCCGTTTCGTGCTGGAAAGATGTTCGGAAGTCACCAAAAAAATCCGAAAATTTTCAGGCCGGAATACTTCCACCCTGATTCGGCGACTTCCGATGCTTTCCTTCAGGAAATGGTGAATTTTCCCGCATCTTTTCTGCAGAATTCTGTGGGATCCGGTGGCCGGAATCTTCGACCTGGAGATTTAAGGAATGCATATCGATATGGGTCCGTTGCTGTACATGTAAGGGATAGGACAAAACAAGCTGCACATTCACACCAACAGCTGCCCACACTCACACACTGCCACTGAAAATTGCAGGATGCTTGGCACTTTTTGTTATATGGAAATGTATACAGTTTACGATAACCAATATTTACATACTTGAGTCAACTAAAATCGATAGATATATTTCAAAACATTAATCCTGAACAGCTAAGGCTAATACAATCAAAACATAGAGGGTGTAGGTGTCGGTGTGGGGTGGGGGTATGGGTGTGGGTGTGGGTGAGTGTGGGTATGGATGGGAGGCGGGAATCGGATGACTTAAACATCGGTACTAACAGTCACACCCAGTGTTGGCTCTAATATGTATAGAACGAAAGAGACAAGCAGTGTCACTGATGTTATGTGACAGAACGGTGAAAAAGATGACCTTCATGGGAATCGAACCCATACCTTCTGCTATCCTGGCCTTTGTCCTAAGCCAATTAGACTAGAAGGCGCATCTTAATCATTGTTTAGCGTCCAAGTGATTCATCATGGACGCTAACATCCACACCCATACCCGCACACTCACACCCACGCCCACACCCACCCTTTGAGTGCCATTTAAAAATCTCTGTAACGACGAATTACATTGTTGTTTCTCAGTTTCCTTTCATCGAGATTGTTTTGTTACGAAACATATAGAAAATGCTCAATTTAATGTGGTTTGCAAGTTCTCATGCTCAGAAGAAATATCTCACTTACCTCCAGTGCTGTTAGGTGATATGACTAACCTTGAAAAGCTTTAAAAATTCTGGAAAATTTGATTTGATTACATTAATTTTTCGTCATCACCAATCGAAAGCGCATCAAAAAATAGACACAACGTCTAGATTTCAGACTAATTGAACATAACAACACAAAGATATAATTATAAGAATTTTGGGAAAATTACGTCCGAAAAAGTAAGTTTTTGAGCAATGTCACAGGGTGCGAGATAGTATAACCAATGGCATTCTTTATGAACTAATCAGAAAGAATTCATACGTAATTGTAGAGGCTTTGGTAAATGGACTTTCATATGAGACACTCGAATCAATAATTCAATCTTGTCTGCAGACGGTTAGCCGATACTGTAGCAACCTCTCTCTTGATATTCTCCAAAAATCTCATCGATATTTTTATTTTCAATTGATTTTTAAATTCAGAATCGAATTCTGGGCGATAATCAAGTACACTATTAAATAGATCTTCATTCACTTTTTGCAACCGTATATATCACTAAATCTACGAATTCGAAGATGGAACGATTTTTCAATTGAACATTTTTAGGACTTTTCGAGGAGAGATCAAGAGTGTAGAGGGAAGAGACGCGAGAAGAAATCGTTTTATCTTCAAAAATATAGTGCGTGGTGCAATTTTTAAGACGCTATCTGAATCTGAGCTCAGAATTCCAATATCATTAGTTCGATCGAGGAAAATCGTCAAAATATGAAACGATAATCATTTTCACGCAATATATTTTTCCAAAGAAAAAACAGTGAGTGTGAAACACCTCCACAAACTCCCAAAATTTCACATAGATCAAAAATCTTGACCGTGAACATGATAGAGAGCCCACAGAAATATTCATGTGTATCTCTGAAAGCAGCAATCCAACGGATGAATCCTGCGCTTGCGGAATAGCATCGAGAAAACTATATATTGTGTATAAATCACTGACATACACAGAGCTATAAATAGAACATAAGGGATGGAGAGATAGAGAATGCATGACCAGAAACATGTAAAGTAGAAGATATTACTTAACGAAAAATCATCGATACAATGTGCGCGAAGTCTGGTTAGTCTATAGTACAGTCATGATTTACTCTTCAGATCTTAAAAACAACAGAAAAAACGATTTTTTAAGTTAGAGCTCACAATTATCGCTTCATCTTATCGTGATTAATCAACTATTTCTATTGTGATGTTAACCATAAGAGAGATTTCACAGAGCGGAACCCCTGTCTTCCAGAAACTAGAAAGCTATGAGCCGTCGACATACCAAACAAAGAAGAAAATGGATGACGAAGTTTATGTTAAATCATTGATCCTTTCTGTAAGATACTCATTCCCAGCTATACAAAGAAATCCCATACTTCGTTGATATGCCACCAATGCAGAAATGAGCAAACGGAGAAAATATCACAATGATAGCACACCTGTCAACTTAATATTAATAAACGAGCATTCCAGCAGAAAAAGAAATCAACAAGAAAGGTTCGCTGAAATTATTATCTCGTCCTTTTTGTAATTTCCTTCCACCAATTCAATAAAATATATGTACTCACCGGCGATGACAACTGCTCACGCAAATAGCAAAGTATCAGAGAATGGAATGACGAAAGAAAACTAACTTCTCTTTCTGATCGATGCTTCTCTCTAGAAGAAGGAACGGAATGAAAGATGAAGGTCGCTTTGCGTCGTGTATCCTTCATTCTGTGATTTCTGTTATCTCTTGAGTAGAATCAGTCTACCTGTCAGAGAAGGCAACGACTGGTACACAAACAAAGAAGGGAGAGAATATAAAGAGAATATAAAATTGTATAGGCGCCAATTATCAATGTCAAACTATGCGAGTAAAAGAAAATAAGAAAACAAGAGTTGTTTTTCATCGTGGCTGTTGCTTGGCATAGTTTCTGTACTTACCAGAAGAGCAACTAATGGGATATAACTCACGGAAGGGATAGTAGGAAATCTCTGTCATTAATGCTAACCCATAGAAAAAAAAACGAAAATGAACTGTCTTTTGTGTGGTGACTGCTGCTTTATATGATTTCTGTGCAATATTTCAATGCAGTATGTGTACATAACGAAGAAAGCAACAATTAAGCAAAAATCAAAGGAAAGAATAACAAAAAAATCCTTGCCATCAACGTTTCGCTCCTGAAGGCAGAGCAAAGTCGAAAACGAAGGTTGTTTTGAAATATAATATGTAGATATGTATAAATAAATAAACAACCTAATATTGAAATGTAAAAATTTTTATTCTAACAGTAGCAAAAATGTTTTTGTAATTGACAATATTAGCCACGAAAGAGTACCAAAAAAGGCAGAATACTTTTTTCCAGAAAAATTCAAAAGAATAATTCTGTATAGACTATCTTTATGATGAAGGGTGTGGGTGTGTGTGTGTGCATGGACATGGTTGTGGGTGTTCTCTGAGTGCACTCACACTAGCAGGGTGTGTGGGTATCGGTGAGCATGGGTGTTGGTTTGTCTAAGATCAATATTGACACCCATACCCTTAGAATACATAATAATAAACTATGATAATTTATGCGTTTTAATATATAAATTATAAAAGAAATTAATATATATGTATTCTGCATTTATATTAACGATAATTTGAACTTATTTTAAGCTAAGAAGATAGTGACCCTCCTACAGTGAATTGAATTAAACTTCGTCGAAGGTCATATGCAAATGTTTATACAAAGTCCATATTTACTCCAGAAGCCTTTCAATAATGTCAGAGAATACGAAAATTCAGTTTGAACTATTCAGATGATTGGCAGACAACTTTTTTTGTTTTAGATTGAGTTTGATTTTTGGCTGGATGGGATTGAAATCACTGGCTGATCAAAAGTTTGTTTTTGATTAAGAAAAATGTGTATTCTTCACCACGCAGACGCGAAAAAATGAATTTCAATCAACCAGTGAATATAATCATACCTCGTCAAACTTCAAATGTAATTAATTTACGGAGAGAGAAGCTTATTCGCAAAAGAAGTCTTTCTTATGAAACTCCAACAGTATAAAATTTCGCTTGAAGTAGCAAGCTGGTTATTAATCAAATTTCGTCTATTTGAAAAAAAAAACGTAATACAGTGAGCAATTGATACCGACGTATCGATTCAAATAGTTAA
>CAJNSZ010002351.1:0-16128 GCA_905329745.1 Rotaria sp. Silwood2
CGATTTTTCATTCGATGTGGAAGAAACGCTCGCGCTCATGAGCGCTCATATGAACGTGAGCGCAGACCGCTCGCGCTCACGTGAGCGTGAGCGCTGATACCGCTCACGCTCATGTGAGCGCGAGCGAAAAACCGCTCACGCTCATGAGCGTGAGCGCGAGCTGTACACCCCTAATGTGAATATTTATGTTACCTTTATTTAACAAGATCTACATGCCTTTCTCGTCATATGTTAGTACAAATTGGACTTTCAATCCCTTATTCTTTTATCAACATATACAATGTGCAGAAAAGAAAGAATTTAAATGTAACGATGAAATCTATCAAGTTTTGTGACATAAATATTTTTATGACAAAATATTGACTCTGGCTTTGTGTCGAAAGAAACAAAAATAGAAAACAAATATAGAATATTCTTAATACTTATCTATGTTGAATTCCATTGATTTTATTTTTCAAAAGAGATTTCGTATGTCGATATAAACTTTAGGAGATCAATATCTACTGATTTGTCGAAAATTACGGTTTTCTATTTGTCTAAAGACAAAAACAACAGTTTCTATTGAATATTTTCTCATCATCAGGATCGATGCTACAAGTAAACTATTGTATGTTAATTTATTCTTCTATATTTCTGTGACCCTAATATGATTCTGAATATTTGACTTCTCATGAATAACATTTTAAACATAAGGTTTCATACAAATGATTTTGAATCATTATGAGAAATAATCTTTTGAAAATTGAGACTTTTTCTATAAAATGTTAATATTCGGGCAATTTGAATGTAGAAATTGATTCTGAACGAAATCTTGGGAATGTTTACCCAAATAGTTGAAAACATTTAGACATCTTTGAACTTCATCTGATAAAATAAAAATTATTAGAATTTATATCTAAGGTATAATTTTAGAAAATTATAGTTCAGTTATAGAATGTCGATCGTTAACCATACTTATCGTTAGAATAAAATCTGGATAGGAACTTGAAGAAATCCTAAAAACTGTGGCAAAATTCTGGAGATTCAGAATCCTTTCAGAGTTTTTCAAAGAATGAACAGGATTGAGATTAGGGAAATGACTTGTAGAACTAAAAATAAAACTAAACAAAAAAGAAAATTCAATTGATGATTTTTTACTAATATCGGAGCAGAACTTGAAGGTATTCGGTTAAAAAATTGAATAAGTTGAGAACGTGAGTCGCTAACGCGTACGATTTTCAGCAGTCGAAACAATTCAAAAAAAATGTATGGAAATGAACTGTCATTCCGATGAAATCTTTATCACAATTAAGAAAATTTCATATTATTTGATCGAACACATAGGCATTTTTAGTTTGCTCAGCATTAGGATATAAAAAAAAAAAGGTAATCATTAAACTGTTTTTTTAACTTTAGATTTTAAGTTCCTCCATCTAAGAGATATGTCAAAATCAAAATTGCATCGAACTAACAGACTATACACTCCATGCCGTCTCTTTCGATTGCTGAAAACCACAGATCGCTAACTGTTTGCATTCTTGACTTATTCAATTCTTAATCAAGTACCTTTAAATTCTGCACTGACATTGATTGTTTTATTCAGTATAATGAAATCGATTATCTCGATCAGTATCATCGTCAAACATACAACGGACAAAACGGCAAGAAAATATCATGGTTGAAAATTCTAATGGAAATAAAAAACAAAAATTACAAAGTGAAAGTAGTATTTTATGCTTATATTTAATAAGTATGATCTTTCTTCTTCTTGTTTTTTTTAGTAACAATAATCAATGTAAACAAGTCAGTTATTAAATATCTATTTGATCATGTAATACGCATTTATCTCTTTTTTTTAAATTTCATTTAGATCTCTTCTTGAAGACTTATCAATTTGAATATCTTGATATGTATCATTTTTATTAAAGGATTTTTTCATCTTAACAAATGATTTAAAAATTAACTTATTAATTCAAATCATTCAATTAAAATAAATATTTTAACAATGTCAAAATCGAATTTCGAAAATTATTATAAAAATATTCTTATACTAAATAAACAACAAATTAATTTGCTGCGTTTATCAAATCCATTTATTCTTGATATTATTTTCTTACCACCACGTATTACTTTAAAATTTGTTCGTCTTCAAACATTAATTCTTGATAAGATAAATATTAAATATCTTGATAAAATTTTTGATTATTTATTATTCGGATCTAATTTTCATTCATTAATTCTATCTCCTGCTGATTATATTGATTCATTAAGTCTTCTTTTTTTTTCTTCATATATTTCATTTATCGAAATTAAAATATTGTAAAATTATATATCAAACTAAAGATCATCAAGTACCATTATCTGCTTATTTAATTAAATATGATCGTAGTTCTATTGAATGTTTTATCATACATGATCTTCTTCCATTTGATTCATTGAATTATTTTTTATTATCTTGTCTTCCTCGACTTCAATATTTAAAAAATCATTATTTAATTCTTTATTTTGAATTGAAAAATTATGTTTTTTTTTTAACATCAACATTATTGACTACAAAGTTTAGATAGTGGAATATTTTATTCAACAAATACATATCGGTAAAAAGAAATTATTTTTTTGTTTTGTGAAACACGATCTACTACGTAGATGAACCAACACGGTCCCATTTAATACTCTATCAAAATTGCGAAATCAAATCTTTTTTAGCTCTTTTTGAAATATTTCATAATTCAATCCAACTGAAAATATCTTTTATCGTACTGTGTCCCATTATAAAAAATCTGAGAAACTTTGGATATTTTTAAACAGAACATATCAAGTGCAGGTTATTCATTTTTGAACATAACATTTGGAAAAAAGTAGAAGTATACTGAGTCTTGTAAAACAAAAAGGTTATTATCTATTCTTTCGTAGCATTTCTGCCTACTTTTAATGATGAAATCTTCTTTTGAGACAGTTTATCTAGTGATATTATTCGAAAATATGATTCAAAAAGTAGTGATCTTGTTGCATTGATACCTAATTCATACACTTCCAAATCATATTTAGATTAAAGTTGCAAAAAACAACACAAACTAAAATGAATGTTACACAAAAAATAATCAATATCTACTGATAAAATATCAGCAACTTGATAAAATTTTTGCACTAGAAAACTCAGTGTTTTCATTGAATGTGCCATAGAGCGCAAAAATCTTAATCTTCACCTTTATTGATTTATTAAAATTTCAAAAAGTGTCAAAAAAATTTGTTTTCGCAATTCTGATAGAATATTACATGGGGCATCCATTGAACAAAAAAAATTAGCTATCTACCATGCTCTTGAATGGAGACACATGCAAAGTAAAAAATGTCCCAAAACTTTTGGTACATCTAGTAAAAGGAGTGTTGAAAGATATAATGACAGAAGTTTCGATCTACCTCCCTCTCTCCCAGATCGTGACTATGAGCTCGAGATCCATTACGAACCATGACCGACGAACTCCAAAGATCATCAGAGATCGTTACAAACGTTTGTGATACTCTACAAGCGATTATATATCACTAAAATCTCATATGAACTCCTTTCTTATTGCAGTTCTAGAGGTACATCGTATTTCACATTTTAATCTCGAAGGAATTGCGGTAAAAGCTTTTTATTTTATTTTGTTCTCTTTTAGAAGAAAAGATTATATAAATTCAGTTGAACATGTTGAAATTTTAAAGTAAAGAAACAAAATATTATTTCAAAATATCAAATGAATCGATTAAAACAACCCTTAATCGTATGATTCCTTTAAAACAATTTACTAACTTAGTTATTAAACCTTATAATTTCCCTTTTGAAGAAATAGTGAAATTATTACGTTTTACACCTAATTTACATACATTAAAATTAGATTTCTTATCTTTGAATGAAACTAATCTAAAGTTAATTGAATAAAGTAAAATTTTTCAATATGTATCAAATACAAATAAAATAAAACATCTCGATCTTTGTGATTGGCATTCATATAAAAAAATTCAATTCATTGTTAATTTATTTCCACAATAGAAATATTTTAAAACTGGAATGAATTGAAAAAAAATCATTCGATTTTTATTATCAAAATCTAATAACAAAATACAACATTTATCCTTTTTATGTAATTCATAAACACCAAGAATATGTTTAAAATAATTTGAATGTTTTAATTAAATAAGAAAATTTACTTAATAATTATTTTATTAAATTTGTTAATCGTGATTTGTATTTATGGTGGTAAAAGTTTAGTTGTTTGGGACATGGTTTATTTTTTGTATTTAAATAAACAAGAGAAATAACTAAATTTCATCATTTTATTTTATTGAACAAATAAGTGCAACAAATCTAGAGTAATCATATTAAATAAAAGATATAACCATATAACGTAAGAAGATGTGGTTGGGAATGACTAGGAGATAAATACAACTACAAGCAAACTCACATCCTTCGCAAAACTGCTTCCTATAATAATGATTTCTGTCATTTATGTATGTAATGTTACATTTCAATATTCTTGTTTAAGTATAAACAATATCTGAACATGACTTCGATCGATCATATTTTGTTGAATCAACTAAATACGTTATAAAAAAGACAAGATGTCGAACGACTCTTTTTAAAACAAATTAAATCTTTATTTATTTTTAAGTAGCAAAATTAAAAAAAAAAATAACGAATCAACATATTGGCAACACAAGAAAAAAAATTTATATGAAAAGTTCAATTTTTAACATCAGTCGATTTTCGTTGTTGGCATTTTTTGTTATTGACATAGGTATCAACTTTGATTTGGTCAATTGATGTTTGTTGTTAATGAATAGTTCGAATTTTGATAAGTGTCAAACATCGTTTAAAAACATTGAGATTGACTATACGAGCTTCACTAGTTGCTTTTAGTGAGAATCAGTGTCAAACTTGTGAGATGTTACAAGATTAATCCAAGACAAGTCTATCTCACTCATGCCACTGATGGATATGGAACGTGAAATAAATTTTGTAATATATTCTTCATCGATCCATATTTGATAATTAGAGTGAATCAATTTTGGTCATAGATGTCATAATATCCTATCGAGCATTCAAGTAAAGTATATTTATTTCTAGACACTAAATATTATCTCTAGCAATGATCAGCTCATTAATCTCGAAAGAAGTACATATATTTAAATATGAGGAATTCGCGTTGTTTTCGGGTATTGACTTCATTACTCCTGGAAGTATGGCTTGGTGTCGAGAATTTAAGTCACCTCAATGTAATGCTGTGTAACTGTTCAATCGAGAAAATGTCGTTACCAGGTGTAATGGGATTATGACATCAATCATTTTGATTAAAGCAATATGAATCCATCGATCACTGATCGAAATGATATTTTTCATCACACAGAACACGATATCCAGACCGTTAACATTAGCATTGCAAAGTTGTATACTTAATTCACATTTATAAGATAAGAAGAATCAGACGGAGATAGAATATGACGTGTTTAAAGAGCGATAAATAATAATAATACTTAAGTAAACTTTCATATTCAGATAAATATCTGGACTCACCCAAAGGCATAAAAGCACATTCACTTGATTGAAAACCTATAGAAAATAATGATCGATCGAGATCTAATATTGATTATTTTTTACAATTGACCAAGTAAGACCTACTGGCAATACACCATTGTTCTTGTGAGCATTTCAATGATCGAGAAAATATTCACCGTCCATAGGCTAAGATCGTGAACGACTACAGACACAAGACATTCGATAAAGATCTAATGATTGATCAATGTACCAAAAGATATGATGCAATAACTCGCACGGCAATCGATCCATCCTGTCTTTTTCTTTCTTTTCGTGAAATAAAATGATGTGCATACAAGTGCCAACGTATAGCCTTTCATTGGGTGTGGGTGTGGGTCCAGCTCTCCTATCCATCCAGACTCGTAAGAAATTTTTCAGCAGAAAAAGGAAAAATTAACTTTACATCGAGATTCTTTTAAAGAAAATTCTAATAAAGCATGAAATTGAATTTAGTTAATTGTTTTTATATTGATGATAGCAAATAAATAACATAATTTATTATATATTTCATTTGTTCATAATCGAATATTGTTACAAGTCTGAGTTTTTATTTCAACAATGCTCGAAAAAGAAGAGATACTAATATGTAAAATTGTTCTAATACACATATTGAAATGAAGAGTTTTTGAATGATTTAGAGGAAATTCAATGCGATTCGAGGCATTTCTGAAAGTATGACGAATTATTCGACTTCACGTTTCCACCATTCACTTGTTAAGCGAATCATTCTATTAATAACTTCTACCATTTCGATCTTTCTTTTATTATTCATGAAAGCTATTTACGAAGACTTTTTTTTCAAGAAAGAAATATCAAAAATATTTAGTTATCTTTTGTCATCTTTTTGATGCGAACTGTTTCATCCTTGTATATATTCAACTGATCTTTACTGTTTTTTAAAGAATAAAACTTTCGATTCTTCTTAGACGTCGCAAAATTCGTCAATGCTCTTCTAAAAGCCCTTGCTATACGAACTTCTAACTTCTATTCTTATCAAAGTGAACAAATAATGAACATATACTCATTTGAAAAGAAGAAAATCTCATCAATTTTTGATAAATGTAGAACAAGCAATAAATTCGTTTTTTCTTGCATACTTATCACTTCTTTGTGCTTGATAAAGATACAAATATAGACATATGACATAGTCAAATGATAATTATCATGCACAGTGATAGTGATGATATTCAAATTCGTGAAAACAATACATGTAGAATATAATTTAAAAAAATCAGCTTGAAAATAAACGAGAAAAAATCGTTAAACCATGGTGACAATAGTTTTTTTTAATCATTACAGTGAATCGATTCGTTCAATAACTTCATTCACATTGTTTTTATTCATTATATATCAATTAAAATACAAGAACAACTTAAACTATATTTCTTCTATTTCATAATTATAAGAGATTCATATTTGTCAAATGATCTTATTTGATAAGACAAAAAAATTGTTCTATTGAGCAAGTTATCGAAAAAAAAAAGAATGTTTGACATTTATTTCTATATTTCTAGGGGAAAATACATGGTACAGGAAAAACTACGAACATAAGTAGAAGTCAATATGATTAAATTATTGGCTAAACGATACGCTGAATTTGTTGAATGGCTATAGTTTTCTTGGCCCCGATAAGTTTGGTCAATTTGAATGTTAATTTTACAATGACTATCTGTAAAATAAAAGCAAATGTAATGTGAATAAGAACAAACAAATATAAAAGTTACCCCGAGAATAAAAGCAAGTATGTATACTAAAGTACACATGAAAGAGCCCATGTGCTTAATAGTTGCACGACTGATGTCTTGTTGAGTAGCAACTGAGTATTTGGTAATGGTATTTCGTGCATGTCTATCAGTAAAGATGAGAAGTAAAATAGCAATAGCAACACCAACTAATTCAATAATAGATATCCAAGCAATCTAAAATTGAAAATATTTTATTGAAACAATATTAATCCAACATGTTATTTTCAATGTTTTCATGAATGTTAATATATCGAAAATGACATTTCAAAAGTTCATTTTTTTAATGATAAAGAAGAATTCCAAGTTTTTTTCCTATAAATCAAAAAAAGTGCAGTTTCTGCTTAAGATAAACGATAGATTTCCAGTTTCTCTCATCATTCAAATTCCTCATGTTCTTAAATTTTTTCAATTGGTTAAATAATTTATTTGCAATATTTACTTAGCCTATCTAACTCATTCAATGTTCGACCGAATTCAGTCGACTATAGTTAACTGTTGATGGGATATTTCAAAGATTTCTCAATGATAAATATATATGAGTATCTAAAAATCATTGTATCTTTCATTTTACAGAGCTTTTTACGTTGATCACTTTTGTGAAAAAAATATTTATTTTTTGATCAACAAATATCGATTTTAGAGTCAAATTATTGGAAATACCCCATAACTTTACCAATGTAAAAAATTAAATATAAAAAACTTTTAATATTAATAAAACAAAATAAATTGGAGTTTTTTTTTTTACTATTTTTCACTTGTCCTAGTGAATTGTAGTACTTTTTAAGACTTTCAGTAGCACTTAATAGTACTTCTTAGTCAAACAAGTATGAAAATTACTCAAAAGGGTTCACGAATAAGTACTATTTCCTGTTGAAAAAAAAAACAATTGAAAGTACTTAATAATGTTTTTTTCATTACATCGACAGAGCTTGACAACGATTTAACCCTACCAAACCTATTAATTAATAGAAATAAAAACATTTATTTACGAAAATGACTAATGGAACAAGCTCTATAAAATGAAATATTTAAACGAAATTTTTCGATATGTGCGTGTTGTTATCGTTGACTGTTAATGGGAATAACTGAAAGAAACGATGAACTTCTGTATTGAAGTAGATTATGCTAGAATTCATATCGTGTCAAAAAGCTCCTAATCTATAAATAAAAACTTGGAACTTGCTTTTATGGTTACAAAAAAGAATTACACTGTTTGGTCACAATGCCGTAGAAATATATATTTTTTTTTTATCAAGGACTTTAAGAAAACTCATTTATATATACTACATAGAGTATTTATTTGAAACCTTTTTATGAAGTATAAATAGGTCTTTAGTAAGATATGGAAAAATCTCTAGCAGTGATGGTGCGACTGCGCGAACTTTAAAAAACTTTTTTCAAACTATTATAATTAAAAAAAAACAAAAAATCCGTATGTCGATAGTATCTTTTGTCTTCTTATCCAAGCAAAATATTCTGATTATTGGGAAAGACGTGGCGTTACATCCCCAACACGCCTCAGTCGCACCATTACTAGTATCTACAGAGATGAAAAATTGCTATAATAGTAAATCCTTAATCATCTGATTGTTCATATAATGAAATATTATTCATTATTGTATTTTCATTTCTTTATAAAATTTCTGAATAAGATTGTTAATATTGTGTGGATAATGATTTTTATCCCAATATAAAAACATTTGAAATCAATCATTAAATTGTTTTATTGACTTTTGAAATTGTACGATGGACACAAAATTTTTGAGTCAGAAGAGTTGTTGGGGACTACCCTAGTAAAAAGAAACAAGAGATAAAACTTACCACGTGTAAACCTATTTCAGAGTATCGAAATGTGACAAATAATCCAATGGCATAGAAGAGAATTGCAATAATATATTCACCAACTTCTTGATAATATCCATTTGGTATTAAACAATACTCGATAGTTCTTGAGAAAATCGTATTAATCAAACCAAACATACAAACAACCTAAAACATTAAAATATAATATGAATTAAGAACAAATACTTCGAATACGAATATTATTCGATAGAAATTCTTTTGAATTTGGTTCAACAATCATATTGATCGTTTTTTTTTAAAGACTCTTTGATACTTTAAAATAACATAAACTCAAAATATTATAAAACTTTTACATCTAATTGATTCATTTTGACGTTATTATAAAAATCTGTTTTCATACTCATGTTATTTAATTTCAAAGAACACAATAAAAGTCAATATTATTTATCGATCATGTTCAATGACAATCAAATATAAAGAATAAAAAGCTTACAAGACAAATGCCATATATGACAGCAAGAATTTTTCTTGTTCGTCGTATTTCCGGATCTGCAGCCAATAACAATTGTTTCGAAACAGGCCATGTAGGAGAAGTTGTTACAATCACTTTGTCGGTACCTTGTTCGGATTGCATTTCAATTATAGGAAGTTTAATCTCTTAAATAGAATAATAAGATGAAATCAATATTAATTAAGTCACAAATATAAATCAACTCATTAGAATAGTTCGTATTTTTCTGTCTTTTGACTCATTCTCAACAGTCAAATATGTTCAAAATTGAGCTTTTAAGTTCTTGTGAAAAATCTATTTTTATCCTCGAAAAACTGACCTGATTTAAACTCTCAAGTGTGTGCCGAAGCCTAGAAAGTTTATAATAAAAATTTCAGCGAAAAATATTGGATTATTCAAAACTTAACCATATAATAAATGTCAAAATATAGCCAACATCTGTCACTACAACGTAACTGAGATTGATTTTAAAAATTTGAAAAAATAACGAATATGACTATCAAAGAATACGTATTTTTCTTCAATAGAAGACCTTTCTAGCATGTAAAATAGCTGGAAAATGTGTGACGTACAAGTGGAAAAAAAATTTAAAAAAACGTTAAATAATGCTCGGATTTGAAAATAAATGTTTCTATTTAGTAATACAATAAGGGGAACACGTCAATCGTGGTAAAACTTATGTTTTCAGCTATGGCGGATTAAATGAAGCCTTATATATACATGAAGAAAAATGTTCGTAGAGAAAGATATATGTGGAATTTTCTCCCTTTTTTTTCATTTTATAGATTGCGATAAACTTTTTCATTGGCAGTACCAGTTACATAATAGAAAAGAATGAAATAAATAAAAGAATGCTTATAAACGTGAAAGATTGAAGCTGAAGAAAAAAAGAGATAATGAATACTTTTGATAGAAGAATCTCGACTGGTAAAATATTTCTCTGATTAAACTAACACCAGTCAGAAAAGAAATATAGGACATGAATCCATTTGTTTGAAGACCTGCAGATTTTGCTAATTTACATGTTTTTTTTTTTTCTAAATTCTCAATCACGGAAAACCTTATAAAAAGCTAACAATAGCTAAGATTGTTGACAAAAACTCATTTTTCTAGTTCTAGTACCATCAGAGTCCTGATAAATCATTTTGTTTTCGAAATTAAACAACCAGGACTATCCAGACAATATAAAAATCTCAAGAAAGACTGTGCTGCATCTCTCTTATTGTGATCAACATGCAAATTTTTACAAACTTCTCAGGTTTTCCCATTCTATATAGAGAAATTTAATCTAGAATATGTAAGCGAACAAATAAGATATTCGTTCGCAAGATGTAGAACATATTCTGACATATGGCATTTTCCTTCTATTCTATCGTTCATATTCTTTTTCTTATTCTTTAATCTATCTTTCTTCAAACTGTTTTTTTCAAGTATATCCTACTATAAGATGGAAATAGACTAAGAAATAATCACCTTCCTTTCCCTTTATAAATAACCATGTTTTGGTAATAAAGGTTGTTAAACTTAAAACGAGAAAAAAAAATCTCTTTGATCAATTGATAAAACTATAACAGAATTTCTTATTTATTAGTGAATAAAGCATGTCAACAAAATATGTGTAATATCAACATGTGCAAAAGTCTATTTACATATCAATAAGTGTAAAGACTATCTCGTTTTCTTCTATTATATCTAGATGTCATATGCTGATTAAACTCTAAAATTTCACATAATTTAATGTAAGAATCAATGAAGCGAATGAATTTCTCTTTTCTAAGAACGGTTCTTTTTATTATTTTCTTTTCATATCAAAATATTTTATGAATAATTTCAATAACAAAAACTATTCATATATTCAAAGAATTTTATATCATCAATAGAAACACACAAAAAAAAGAAAAAACAGAACCAAAATCATTTCGTCTTATCTCTATGATTGAAGTATTTTACTGTTTAGTTTAATAATAATATCCGAAATTTTCCATAGAAAATTAGAAAATTCTTTGAACTGATGATTGAATAAGCCTACTTAATATTTGACAATATGACCAAACGAGAAACAAGAAAGAATCATATACGTATAAGCAGTGATAGAATAAGTATGCATCGATTGAAGGATAAACGGACCGAAATGAATTCATAGCTGTCGTTCGTTCTCTCTTCTCTTCTTTTAGTCTATTGACCCATATGCATGAGTCAAAAAATTAGCCTCGATTGAGAGATCTACTTATGCACTTAGTTCGAATAGAAAGGTTAGAACAAAAAAAATTGATAAAAACGTATAGAAACAAAAGGTATATTTACCTGTATATTTTGTTTTTACGAAAATTCAGTCCCAAACAAATGATGACGCTACACTACACGTAGAAGTTGATAATAGAACAACCAATTTTGTGTAAGTGAGACAAAATAGAGATGAAAGATGTCGTTAAATTAATTCCTTGATTTTAGTTTAGTGCCATGGTTATAGTGGGTCAGAAGAATTTGACATCATAAATAATCTTTATTAGTGATATACTTCATATGTTGTAAGTATCAGCTTTCAAAAAAGAGTCTCATCTTAGGTGTCGCCACATGTAGTGCATTCGACATTGATTGGCATTTCTTCCATTGCTTTATATCACCAGACCACGTACTATTTTTTTTGACCTTACGAAAATAAAAGAAAAAATCACGCAGGACATAGATTTTATTGGTCACTCAAATCACAAACAACAATACATTTATATATTGTCAGTAGCGCCGGTCAGGTCAACATACGGGATGATGTGATATATATCTTATTCAAGATTGTTTAAGCCAATAGAATAACGCTTCATTTAGTATGTTTTCCTATAGACATATGTTGAGAATAATTCTATGATAATTATGATCATGGTAGTCAAAGAGATTCTAAAATATTTCTGTCAATTGATTAACTATTATCATTAAAGATTCAAAGACGACAATATGAGCTGATTGAATATATGTATAAAATATATGCCAATATTTTGGAAAATAACATTTAATTTGAATTGAAGATAAACTAAGAATTTTTGTATAAGAAAATGAAAGCTAATTTTTTTTATTCATTTTTTGCAATTATACTTAATTTTTCTCGATAATTTCTTTTTCGATTTGAATACGATTTTTCATTCGAATAAGAAATCAAGTAATTAAATCATTAGCTTAGAAAATAGACATCTTGGATAAAATTTTTTTTTTCATATCGAAGTTCAAACAATTAATCTATAATTGAGAGACAATTCATTTTTATATACAATTAAATACTAAGATCTAGGGATGATCTTTTATCTTTAAAAAATAAAGATAAAACAAAGGAATAAAGGGTTATTTTTTTTTAGCGATAATATAGTTGGAGTAGTTCTAGCAGTACCGAACCTATATTCAGAAAGGTTTTATCGTTGAACAAATGTATTTTGATTAAAAATAATCTAGTTACAAAATTAACTGAATTAATGCTTTTTTCCTGATATTTAGCAGATTTTAGTTACAGAAATGATGATTGCATAAAAACTAATATCATTTTATGAATCTATTTAAAAAAAGAAGTCAATTTATGTGGTTTTGAAATATTTTTTTATCGAAAAATTTCTCTCAGGATTGTTGGGTCAAAAAAAAAACCGAATTCACGGAAATGCTGTTTTTGTTATTTAAATATCCTCCAGTTTCAGTTTCACTGTCATTTTACAACCTTAGAGCTTATTTGTCACAGCCGAAATCACTTTTTGGTAAAATCCGCTTTTTGGCCGAACAAGCCTGAGGGGGAAATTTTTCGATGAAAAAAAAATGTTTCAAATATATTTCAAATCCACATGAGTCGGCTCCATTTTTTTAAATACAGATTCAGAAAATGATATTAGCTTTAATGCAATCATCACTTCTGTAACCAAAATCTGCTATATATCAGGAAAAAAGCACTAATTCATGTCGTTTTGTAAGTAGATTATTTTCAATCAAAATACATTTGTTCAAAGATAAAAAAATCTTTCTGAATACAAGTTCTGTATTGCTAGAACCACTTCAACCATATTATTGCTCGAAAAAATAACCCTTTATTCCTTTGTTTTATCTTTATTCTCAACAATAATACTAAAGTGAAAACCCACACTCCACATCCGCACCCGTCAGTACTCGAACACATAGATCCAAAGCAACTTGTATCACCACTATGACAAAACCTGAATCATATAATAAAGAAACGAACACATTATCCGTGAAACAGCTTCTATTTCTATCTACATGCCTTATATGATTCTTTCACTCTAGATGACCATTACGACGACTTTTCTTTTAACAGCATTGATTCTTAGATAATCGTATTAAGTATTGACATTAAGCTAATAATAATTTAGCCCTAATGCTAAAATATTAAATTATTTTCTTAACACTAACACAAGCATTGAATTATGTTTTTAACTTTAATACAAAAGTATTAGCATTTTCTAAACATTAATATTAAACCGATACCTCTATGCGAGAAAAATTCTGTTGACGGCTGACATGATCTGACGAATATTGCTGAAAAAGTTGGGATATGCTACTTTCTTTTCATGGAAGAAGAGGATGGGTGTCGCTGTTAATATGCAAATCGACTACACCCATACTCACACTCACATCCTCACCAACACCCACACTACCTATATACACACCCTGAACCTCATCGATTTTATATGGATCAGTACATCGAGAAAACCTCTTTCAAACAGTACAAATTTGAACTTAATAAGTGGCTTTTTGGGCAAAGTTATTTGGAGATTAGTTATGTATATGTAGCATTACAGTCAAACGAACTGATTTTGAGGGTTAGGATGAATGCCTAAGAAAATTAGCTGTTCGATTTTATTTATAAGTAATTAAATATTCGGCGTATGCTTGTGCATCGTGATAGGTGACGAAAATATGATTTCCATCTGTAGTTGTATCGAATCCAAGAGGTCGAGTTTTCATTGATCGATCCCCCTTAATCGTTTTTCCAATGAGAACACGCGATACGAGCATGCATCTTTCCCCGTTCGCATTTGGGATAGCATAATCATGACTATAAGCTGCATTTGATGAAAAGTATACACCTACGCCGTATGCTGTGCCTATCAACGAAAACAATGCAATCAAGACTGGAAAAAATAGAAATAAAACTTACCATTTACTCCAGCGAAACTTCTGTTGAAACAATCTTCCACAATTAAATTTGCTGCCTGCTGAGGACAACCATGATATAAACGCTTTTCGGTATCAGTATCGAGCCGTTTCTTGAAATCTCGACTGTGTGCTAATTATTGTAAGTACCACCGTTCATTCTGAATTCGTTCGATTTGTATTATTTGTGTATGATTCCCTCTCATTGCTTTGTCGAAGTCAGTAGAAACCGACGTATATTCATCTTTAGTATTAGGTAATACAAAGCGTATTTTATTTTCTGTCGATGGCTCCCATATTATGGGTAGTGTATGATCAATTGATGTTGCAACATCTATATAGGAATTTAATGCAGTTTTAAAGATGTATTTTTTAGCTCTAAATTTGTCTTAGGAAACAATATTTACCTTGTATGGGTGAGAGTATGTGCATGAGTAGAGAGAAGACCCACTTCCATCAATCAACCCTCACACACACCTACACTGCCCCCAAATAGTCAGTACACTGATTTCAAACTCCTCAGTATATGTTGCATATCTCCTTAACAATAAACTCAGGAGGATAGATGAGTGGAGAGAAGACCTTCGCCTTTACCCACCATTCCACCACCCATCCTGCATCTATGTTTGCGATTCAAATCAACCATATGGAATAAAAATCAGATTATGAAGATTTTAGTGCGAATAGAATGAAGTCTGGTCCGTCCAAGCATAAAGTGTTTCGGTTAAAATTAGATTATTGTGGTACAAAATCCGATGGGACTGTTGATTTTTATTTCTACTAATTCAATTTCAATCAAACATTCTTTACTGGAAAGAGTTCGGAGTTTTATTACCTGTTAATTTATCAAAAATATTCGTTTTCGTTCATTTGAGAAAAATCTAGTGAAATATTTTTGTTTTTCGAAATGAGACTAAAACAGCAATGTCATGTCAATGTATATGTCAAGCTCTAGTTTATAGCCTTATTTAGTTTGGTGAATGGCATCGGAACGAACCTGAGTTGACTATTAGTTTACCAGCAGTGTTAATATCATGTTATTCTACACAATCAATAAAGAATGATGCAACCACATAGTAGAGTCTATCGGGTTTAAGAATTTCTGAACCTGGTTCCGGATTTGGCCGGGTGTGGTTAGTCCCAGACCGGTTCTACCAGATAGGCGCACCAAACGTTAAACTTCTGCTTTTTTTCCGCGGATATTTAAATATTTTGAACACATTACTATACAACATCAATAATGAGAACTGAAACTTAAGGTGCAACTAATTCGAAATTTGAGCACTCTTCATTTTTTCTTTAGACATACATTTCTAGATTCAATTTTTAATGCTGATTACGAATATTTTCTTATTTTTTCGATTTGACAAAGTTTT
>CAJNSZ010002352.1:0-16114 GCA_905329745.1 Rotaria sp. Silwood2
GATAGTATTTATGGCAAACTTATATATAGCTAATTGATCAAATTATTTGATCTTGTAGAGGAAGAGTAGAGCTATCATCTGAAAAGAAAATATCTCGAAATGCTTAAATGTAAGATAATGTTATGGTTATTTTACTAATCGCGAGTGAATATTTTCATTTTACATTTTTTGAGAAAAATATTTAAAAAATGTTTTTCAATAAAATATCTGAATGATTTAACAGTTCAAAATATATATGATAAACTTACAAATTATTTAGATATTTTATTGAAAGACACTTTTTAAATATTTTTCTCAAAAAATGTAAAATGAAAATATTCACTCGCAATTAGTAAAATAACCATAACATTATCTTACATTTAAGCATTTCGAGATATTTTCTTTTCAGATGATAGCTCTACTCTTCCTCTACAAGATCAAATAATTTCATCAATTAGCTATATATAAGTTTGCCATAAATACTATCGATTTACTAAGAGGGGTCGAAACTTTCTGACCACCCTTTAGTATGTGGATGAGAAGAAGATCAACATCCACATCCCACACCCTTTACTTTACAAAACATCTAAATTTCATTGTCTGTTGACAAGATTTTTTTAAAAATCACATGTAAAATTTTGTTGATATAATCAATTATTTATGTATTATTTTACTATTTATTTATTGATTAAACCAATTGCATAAAGAATATTTTCTTTTGAAAATCTTATATAAAATATCGGAGTATTTTTTGTTTTAAATAAATTTAAAAGTATTTTATTTGATGATGAATTTATATTAATTGTATCAGTTAATTTTTCATCATAAAGTTTTGTTATCATAAAACAATTCCATAATGAAATACTTGAATCAATACTTGATACTAATAATAATGTACCTGTTAATGGACTAAATTCAATTGAAGATATTGCTTGTTTATGTAAAGATAAATGTGCTATTTGTATATTATTTTGAATATCCCATAGAATAATTTCGCCATTCCAACAACCTGATGCAAGAAAATGTCCATTAGGAGAAAATCGAAGTGAACTTATTTGATGATGATGACCATTAAAAATTCTTACAAGTGAATTATCATTGTGAATATTCCATAAATGAATTGTATGATCATTATGTGCTGAAGCAAGATAATTTGAATTAGGATGAAATTCAACTAGATTAATTGGACCACTATGGCCATATTCAGGATAAATTCGAAATGGACTTATTTTATCAAGTGTCCAAAGACAAATAAGACCATCACTACTACATGAAGCAAATATATAACCAGTTGAAGCAAATGTTACTATCAAAAAACAAGAAAAAGAAAAATATGATCGGAAAATTTTTTTCTGTTAAATAAAATTTACCATCGAGTATAGGTTGAAAATGCATTTTATATACAATAAGACATGACCAAGTAGATAAATGCCATAAACGTATTGTACAATCTTGTGAACCGGATAATAAATATAATTGCTTATTTGGTTCAAATGTTAATGAAAATACACTTGCTGTATGTCCGATGAGTAAACGTTCGTTTGGTATATTTAAACATGATGTTGTATCAAGAGTATTATCTTGAATATTATTTTTATTTGAATGAACAAGTAAATGACGAAGTTCTTTTGTTGGTTTCATTGAATAAAGTTTATTAGTAGGATTTAATGAACAGATTAATATTTCTGATGTTTGAAAACCAATAGCTAAGAGACGACAATCATTGGATAGAGTTACACAATTAATTATTTGTCTAGGATGTTTTAATGTATATAAACATATTGAAGGTAATTTATGAGGACCAAGACGAGGTATATTATTTAAATCAATACTGTTAGGAAGACGATTATAATTTATTTGCGGATATAATAATGACATATCTCGTCTTTGAGATTGAGAACATTGAACTAAAAATATTATGAAATATTTAATATCAATATGACAAGTTAGTCAATGTGAGAAAATACAAGAGTGGATGTGAATGATGCGAAGATCGAAACCCACATCCACACATTTGGAAGATTTTCCTCAATAGATTCACTTTGAATTCAACATTATATATACAAATTAATCGAAGTGATATTTCATATTTCCACTTGTACTAATAATCTAGTAATTTTATAAGCCATCAGTTATGAGATTACTTATTGAAGGATAAATTTAATCGGATGAAAAAGAAAGATAATCCGTTTCATACTTGAAACTCGAACCGACCAGCTTTTTTTTAGGGTACTAAAACTACTATCGGCGCCAGAATTCAAGGCAGTCGGATGTTTTTTGAATAACTGTTGATAGGAACAAGATGTAGATCTGCGGTTTTCACCGTTTGATAGTCAAGATCCAGGAGCATATTTTCATAAGCAAAATCCTTTCTGAGAAAAATTTTGAAGATCGGCTTTTTAGAGGATTTCTGGAAAACCACGCTGAATTTGTGTAAACTGCCATAACACTCTATTGATTATTTTACATATTCGGAATCAGCATCAAAAACTGAGTTGAATCACATATGTTTCGAATTTTTTCACGAACTTTTATTTTTCATGGAAAAATTCCCTCCTGCTCCCCATGAGGGCAGGTCAAAAAATGAAGTCAGTCAAAACTTCGTTCTTATTGTTTATTCATTTGCCATTTTGTGTTCTACTAGCATTTTAGAAGCTCCGAACTTGCTTTCCGTTGTCCAAGTGACTTTTGGACTGACTTTATTTTTTGATCGACTCCTCAGGAGGATCAAGGATGAATTCTTCGACGAAAAAAAAAATTCGTGAAAAGATTCGAAACATATGTGATTCGACTCAGTTTTCGATGCTGATTCCGAATATGTAAAAAAATCAATAGACTGTTATGACATTTTACATAAATCCAGCGTGGTTTTCCAGAAATCCTCTAAAAAACCGATCTTCGAAATTTTTCACACAAAAGATTTTGCTTATGAAAATAAAATATGCTCCTGAATCTTGACTATCAAGCGGTGAAAATCGCAGATCTCTATCTTGTTCCTATCAAAAGTTATTCAAAAAACATCCGACTGCCTTGAATTCTGGTGCCGATAGTAGTTCACAGTTTTTTATCATAGGATGAAAATCTCAGATCATGCTGAATGAATTGTAAAACTTTATTTTACCTAATGATCGATTATATTCAACTGGTAATGATTGTAATGGAAAAAGTCCAGTATATAATCGAGTAAATTGTATTGTATTAGCAACTGCTGTATGAACAAAGATTGGTGTCATGGGTTGTTCAATAGTTTGAAAACGAACAATATTTGATGGAGTAAATAATTGTTGATTAATATCAACTTTAATATATTGTTGAAAAATAGATAAAAGTAAAGAAATTTGTGATGATGTTAAATAAAATTGTGAATCTAATTTATTTAAATTTTTTGTATAATCAATAAAATTTTGTAATTCATTACAACTTGTCATTGATAAACGTAAAAAAAATCGACTTGTACGAAATGCATTTGTTAATGGACATTGATAAAGATGTTTAGATGATTTTGAAATAAGTTTTAATTGATAAAAAAATTCTTCATGTAATAATTGAAATGTTGAATGAATAAATTGATTATAAAATTGTTGACATTCATTTATATAATTATGTTCAATTAAATCTAAATAAAAATGTACAAATAATGGAAAGAGACATTGTATAAGTTCTATTTGATATGAAGAATTAAATATAAAATTTGATAGACATGAATAAACAGTAAAATAATCATTAACATTTGCTGAATTACGAACATATTGATTATCATTACTTGATGAAATTTTATTAACATATGTATGATATTCACGACGAAAACATAATTCCGTCTGTTTCATATTGTTTCTTCGTAGAAAATGAACAAGTTCAGCAATATCAGGTAAATATTGATGATAAAGACTTTCTATACTTTCTTTTGTATTATCCATATCTATTGTAGTTAATTATAAAATGGACTCACGCGCCATTTTATCTAAACAAAGAATCTTTTCAAGTGTGATAATCTTATACTTTGCTCATATTTAAAAAGATTTTCCTACTATAAAGAGTTTTGCACAATAATAGACTTCAGAGTATTTATTGTATCCGAAAAATTGTAATTCAAATAAATTACTTTCTGTTAAGATATGGGATATCTAAAAAGATTATTTTGTGAGAAATTTATATTTTTTTGGAAACATCTTATCTCGGAAGAAGAACGGTTCCTTGAGCAAAAAATTTACAGTATATAATAAGTACCATAACAGCTATTATATGAAAATTTTTCATACGAACCTTCTTGATTACAGGCTTTTTGTTTGTATGCTACTAACAATACGCTGAAAACTCAATAAAAATGACCATAAATCGAGAAGGAGGATTTAAAAGAAATATTGTATTATGATGGTACTTGATCATCAGCATTAGAGCTTATCAAATTCGAGAATTTTGTACCTGTCATGTTCTAATTAGCGTGTCCTCAGTATTCAAATTTATGTTGAAAGTATAGGATTAACTTAATTAATAGTAGAGAATATGGATGAATTATGCTGATATTGTATCATTGAATTCTGAGGATGAAAACATTTAAGATGTCATGCAAAAGTTCCTGCACAAATGTTGGATCAATTTTCATTAACTAAACATATGTGAACAAATTCGAAAGCTCTTCCTAGAAGCATGTCTTTAAACAGCACTAAAATGTGGTCTGTAAAAGAAATTGTCTGACCATATATACATACACTTTGATCATTTCATGTCCCGAAAGATTAGAGATAATAGTAATTTTGAGAAAATTTAAGTTATTTTCATCTTCTTTGACTACAATCGACTCTGATCATATTGAGAGATTTTGTCACATAATTACTGAGAATTCTTAATACTTTGGATGATCGAGAGACCTAAGAGTGGGTGATTATTAACGTATAAGGATGCTATTCGGCACACCGGCAGTTGAGCCCTCGACAGATGAGCCCACCGACAGTTGAGCCTACCGACAATTGAGCTCCCGACAAATGAGCCCCATAGAAGAAACAAGTTAAAGAAATAGAAAAATTTATTTTATATTAATATCAAGGGTGTGGGTGTAGATGGGTTTGGGATTGCGTTCAAGAAAATAGTAGATTCTCAGCAACACCCACACTCCAAATGAATTCAAGAAATGTTAGAAGAAAGTTCGAACAATTTTTTCGTCCTATTACTTTTGATTGCTCTACTAGAGAAGATAGATGCAAACGAACTTCTGGAACCATAAGATGTCGCATGTTTCCACATTTTTTTTAATATTGGATCACTAATTTATCTAATATTGATTTTTATATTTCTCTCATCTGTTTCTCCTACGAGGCTCATTTGTCGGGGGCTCAACTGTCGGGGCTCAATTGTTGGAGGCTCAACTGTCGTGTTACCATGCTATTCACATCTTCGTACCCTGACGATATGCATGAATATATACGGATAAATTGGATTCTCGTGTGACAAATCATTCGATTGATAACTGATAATAATATGTAAAAACTAATTCAGAAATTTTATTTTGTAGAAAATATCTCGAAAAATATTCATTTTATCCATGGAACTCAATTTTTTCCGAAATTCAAAAATTGACAGTTGAGAAAATACTTGATTTATATATAGAACCAACGAAGTTCTATCGACTGTACGATTTCAATTGTTTTCTTGAAACGATACAATATGAGAACAATTTACCCGTATATACATTTGAAAGTTCATAACTTCTTATTCTTATTTCTGAACATTTTGTTTATCAAATGATCTCTTATTTTTATAGACAGAGGAATAAACATGGATCATTCATACAAATATTATGAAAATTTATTAAACAATGACTTTTTATTCAGTGATAATTTTTATTTTCTATAGTTATTATTGAACAATAAAAAAATAGCATGTGTGTATTAATTTATAATTATCAATAAACAATAATGCATTTACTTTTCTTTAATAATATTCAATAACTAAATTTCCATAATAATTTTTTTCATGTGAGCTGCTTAAATTCAGATGTTATGCGTATAAATCTTAGTTTATTGTCTTTTCTACATTAATAATTAAAACTATCGATAGAAAATATTGTGATCTTTAATATCGTGTATAAAATTTCACAATATATCAAACAAATAGTTTTATAGCACAACTAATGACTCTTTTATAACCTATTATTATTTGTTCATGCATGTCAATTCATTTCCGATTGTTTATACATCAAAAAACATACTTTTTCAGTAACCTTGAGAGAAAAGATTATAAGCATTGTATATCCTTTCTTCGAACATTTATGTTGCTTCAATGTGAAAGGAAATTCGGTTTATTGTGATGTCAATACAGTAATCATTATTATTACATTATATACATATAGACAACCTAAGATCATAGTTAACCGCTAGACTAAAAGACAATCCATCGTCTAATTAAAAAGCATATGAGATAAAAGATAAACTAGAATATGTTTATCAATAGTTATTACGGCTGATTTTTTGCTTGTTCGCATGAATCTTGTTGAATGATGGACTATAACCATGCATAAATCATTTAGACAAGTAGTCTATCCCAGAAAAAAAAAGAGTAGAAATGTAATAATACAACCGCAATAGAATATATGAGATTAATGGATTTTTTTTTCTATTCTGTTAGACTTGTTTGTGTGTATAGTTTTGTCTCCAGGGGGGGAGGTCATCTACTGACAGAAATAAAAAAGAAAAAGAAAGAGTAGACACATACACACACACACACATACCATCCAATAGAAAAATATTTTCTTACTTTTGGTTAGAAGAACGAGAGAATGATGTATGTATATGCGTCTGCTTGTGGTGTGCTTACACATTTTATATCTCGAGTGTCGTTTATTTTTTTATTCTCATTTGAGGTATCTTTACGTATACGAGAACTGACTACTATTCACGTAGTAAACCACTAATAAATTTATTTCAAATAATTTCCATTAAAGATTAATTTCTAACAATGTCGATTCTTTATTATACACTTAATAATTCAGTTTTTACTAATTTTGCTTTTTATTCAACGGCATCCGTTGTTAAAATGATGGGCATGTCATTATTAACATCTGCTAAACGATTATCTAAAGATGTAAGATACGATTTAATTAAATTAATATTTCTTTTAATGTTTTTTTTTGTTTTTAATTTTTATTATAGGTTTTTGCTAATCCTGAAGATCTTGTATTAGCAAAAAATAAATCAGCAGTTGTTACAACAAGTGATTCTGATGTTGAACGTATTCGTCGTAATCATTTAAATGATATTGAAAATATCATACCATTTGTTCTTGTTGGAGTATTCTATGTTGGTACTAATCCTGATCGTAATGTTGCTCTTTGGCATTTTCGAATCTTTTTTATTTCACGTTTATTACATACACTTATCTATCAGGTATAATTTGATTAGTATTTTTATTTATAAATATTTGTTTTTCTTTTTCTTTTTGGGATATTTTAGTTTGCTTTACCGCAACCAAGTCGATTTATTGCTTGTCTTGTAGGATATCTTACAACACTTTCAATGGCTACACGTGTTCTTCTCAATGCTCGTCCATAAAAAAAAGACAATTTGATTTAATAATTCAAAAAATTTATCTTACGTTTCAATTCAAAACTTTAATTTATTATTCAGCTTTATGCAACTAACAAATTAATCTAGATCTTAGTAGTGTGACACATTTCTTAAAGAAATAAAAAAAAAACAACAAAGTATTAGAACACTTTATCCCACTTTTTCATGTTCTTATCATATAGATTGTTTATCTATAAAATGTTTCAATGGCTTTAAAAAGAGTCTACGAATAAAATAAGAAATTCTTCGAAAAATAATAAAAATGAATATAGCTCACAAAACATTTGATTAACACGGAACGTTATACAACAAAGTTTCATACAACTAAAAAAGTACATATATCTCAATTAGAGCCCATCGGATTCTAAATGTTTAAAGAGCCAGATTCAGACTCAAACCCGAACCCGGTCAGATTCGAGTTCGGGATCGACTTTTGGCGACATCTATATTATAAACTACAGTTGTCAAAAAGAATTCAAAGATAAAATAATATTATTCTTATGAAAATATCTGAACTAATACAAAATAAAAACTACTTGAAAATGATATAAGAGTAACTTCAAAAGAGGTATGTCGATGGTAATAATACAAACTAAAAATGGTTGTTATCAAATAACATCAATTCATAAATAGACTGATTTTTAAAATAATAATAAAATTCAATTAGATATTATGTCGATTGGTGAAGATTCAGAAGAATCATTAACATCATTAACTGATGATGAACAAGAAACTATAATAAATATCGATGAAAATGATGATGATGGTGATAATGAACGTCATCAATACGATCAACATGATAATGATCATGATTTCATACCATTTTCTGCTCGTGGTGTACCTCCTGATGAATTACAAGCAACTCATATAAATCATTATCATGATTTAAATCGTGTTAATGTTGAAAGTCGAGATTTTTCTATAACACGTCCATCACAATCTTGGTTAGCACAAAATGGTTTAATACCAAATGGTCTTACATTAAAAGATTTATTAACAAAAGGTAAAGTTTCATTACCAACAAGTGATAAAACAGGTCGTGCTATACAACATATTGCATTTGATTCATTAACAATAAATGATTTTGAATGTCGTTTACATACAACAATTGAAACATTATCAAATCGTATTCGATGGTTATTACAAAATAGTCGAAAAGTTTTTGGTGTTGTACAAGGTGCACGTGTACTTGTTATATTAGATTTTAGTCAAATACAAGCAAGTTTTGGACGTGGTGATGAATATCATAAAAATTTATTAGAATTAATTAATGAACAATTAATTTATAAAGATCAATTAGGTTTTATTGCTTATGGTACTGATATTGATGCTTTATGGAATGGTGTACGTGATGTTAATTCACGTGCACTTGATGAATTACGTGCTTGGTTATCTAATTTAAAATCATCATTTGGTTGTAGTGATGAAAATTGTACCCATATTGATAGTTCATGTCCAAATAATAATAACAAATGTGCATTTAAAACTAATGGTAGTAGTAATTTATTAAAAGGTAACAAAAAAAAACG
The DNA here is from genome assembly GCA_905329745.1 of Rotaria sp. Silwood2. Lineage (NCBI taxonomy): Eukaryota > Metazoa > Rotifera > Eurotatoria > Philodinida > Philodinidae > Rotaria > Rotaria sp. Silwood2. The sequence goes on from CAJNSZ010002352.1 coordinate 9,068, forward strand.
ATTTATTTTTCTTTTTTTTTTGTTAAATCAAAAAGCTTTTTAAATTTTTTAGCTCTACGTCGTGTATCATTAATGTCAGATTTTGATACACTTTTACTTATTGTTGGAAGTTTACCTGATCAAAATATTGATGTTATTGCTGATTATATATCACAATTATTTTGTGGACAAGATATACCACATATACATGCAGTATCTTATGATTGTAGTCATCATCTTGTAAATGCATTACTTAAAACTATGACTGCATCTGCTAGTGCTTTTGCTTCATTAGCATCAGCACGTAATCATACTGAATCAACATCAAATGCACTTGTACCACATAATCCATTAAGGTTTGTATTAATAAAAAAGCACGAATGAAAAAATTATAATTATTCAATTAATTTGTCTACACGGTTATTAACAGACAAAAATTGTATGATTTTCTTTTGTCTCGTGTTTGTAATGTGTAGAAACAACAAAATCTACAAACGAGGTACATGATCAAATACATTGACTTTTAATAATTAATGACTGCATATGCTCAGATGTCCTCTTCCGATTTCAATGATTCTTGTTTTTTTTTCGTCTATAAATACTGTATAATGCTCTAAGAAAAATTTCAAAAGGATATTGAGATTTAACTAAGCAATCGAACATTTTTCTAGAGGCTTCAAGGTTTCGAAAAACTTGTATTTTCGAATTTTGATCTGAAATTTTGTGCATATAGATACTTCAACTAGACTAGCTTCCATTAAAAAAATTTCTGCATTTTTTTTTTATGAAAGCTACTCATGTGATAATTATTAGGAAATTATCGGATGTTATTATCGAAAGTGTTGTATCGTATTAAAACAAAGTAAATATTTTGTGAAATCTGTTTAAACTGATAGAATTGAGATGATTTCAATGCTCTCTGATAATACTGATGTGCCCGGACCGTCTATACTAGCCGCAGAGCCAAAATCAGAGCTAGCTATGAGACAAACTTTAGACCAAAAACTCTATAATCGTTTATAGTTGAAATAAATGCGAAAACCTCGGATTTAAATCCGAGTGTTATGTGTACTTCAAAAAGTGAAAAGGTATATTCACTGTGTTTTTTATCACTAAATTGCAAGGAGAAAATACAGACGTTCTAAGTTAGCATGGGCCATACTGTATGCGACCCTATCCGGTGACCACTGACTCTACCCTCACAGTGATATTATATCTTTAGAAATCACAGGAATTGAGTTCAGATTCGTGTTTAGCTTGGAAAATTGGGTAAGAAGAGTTATTTTTGAATGGATTTGCGTTTGTATCTAGCAGGATTACGATCGTAAGCAACCTCATCAATCTATAAGAGATATATCATAGATACAGGCATCAGGATTTTCCTAATAAATTACCAATATTAATNGTTAGAAAGCTACTACTTGGTTCAAAAATAATATCAGATTCAGAATCAGCGTTAAAAACTGAGTCGATTTATATATGTTGTGAATAATTTTGAGAAAAATATTTTTTTTTTAAAATCCCTGTACCCCCCTCAGGGATGGTCTGGTCAATAATGACAATTTTTTCGATAACTCAGCCATTTCGTGACGGATCCTTCTCATCTTCGAAATCGACCGAGACATTGTTAAGACTGAATTGTGTAGAAAATTTCATCATGATCTGACTCTCCTTTCGAAAGTTATCGTGTAAACGGCCGGCCGGCCGGCCGGACATACTGACCAATTCTAGAGTGTACTCACTTTTTGAGTACACAATAAAAAACCGGAAGCACTATCGGTTGTAGTGCAAACAAACGTGCGACATGCTCCTAGAAAATAGACAGATTAACAATTCGATAGTTTCGTCAAATTTCAATACCTGTTAGAGTTTTTATTAGAACATTGTACAGTATTTATAAACAAAAAAAAAGTATCAAATTAGTAGGGAACACCTAAGGAGGTACCTTTGTAAGTCTTATAGTTTCTGCACATTACGAACATCAGACAAAAGGATATCTTACAATTTTTTTTCTGCAAATAACCATGCGAACAAATGACAGAACGCAGAAGTAATAAACAGAAAACTAAAAGTTACAGATTGATCGAATAACTATAATTTTTTCATCCATGTGAAGCCTATTCTACTTAAAAAAGAAAATTACTTGAAAGAGATCAAAACTTATTAGAAACTCTTCTTATAAGAAAAATTCTTTTATTTTTCTAGTTCATTACAAAATCTTACAAATGATATTCCGGAAGTCGTTAAACATACATATCATTGTTATTCACGTGATGAACCACGTCAAATATATAACAGTACAGATATTCGTCTACTTGTACGAGAAATTCAACGTGCTTATGATCTTTTATCACGTATTAATGATATGCGTCATGGTGCACTTGGTTCAGCACTTATATCAATTGAAAATGAGCTAAATATTGAAATGTCACGTTATCCACAATCAAAATTTCTTCCACGTCCACCTAATCATGAACAACCACTTTTTTTTCCTCAACATTTTATTGGACAATCATCAATTATATATTCTCGACAACCACGTGGTTTATCAAATTCAACAACAGGACGACCATTATCATCATCACGATCACATGGAAAAGCAGCTAGTGTTCGTTTTAATGATACTGTTAGTGTTGCTGGTCGTTCAGTTGCATCATCATACAAATCAGCCAGTTCTTCGATTAAAAACGTATGTTTATAAATAGTGTGTTTTTTTTTCTTCATTAAACTGAAATCACCGATCAAAATAATATTTTGTTCATAAATAGGCCTCTGAATCCTTAGAATATCTTGAAAGTTTCAGCTAAATCCGATGGTTCCTTCTCAACATATTGAATAGTGAAGATCACTTCATTTTGTGACATATGATTGGTTTTTTTTGTTTTGAATATTTCAAGAAGGAATCAAACATTTTAACTGAAACTTTCAGGATATGCTCAGCATCAAGAAACCTAGTTATGGGTAAAATTTCAGGTGAAAATTCAATAAAATGATCGTAAATCCGTATGGAACGTTTACGAAGAGAATTCCTTGTTCTCTTGTTAGACGGTTTTAGAACATTTTAAAGTCTTCCTCAAAATTTGAATATCTAGAATACATTGTTGAATGTTTTTAAAAACACTTGCTGATTTTTACATAGATAAAAATTTATATTCAAAATCTATCATTATGCCTCTTATCAAAATTTTTATAGTTTGTAAGATACCGTACGGAAAACTACTTATCAAGATATCATTTGGTAGATAAATGTTCAATAGATTCGCTCATAATTTGAAAAAGGTCAGACTAGTAAATATTTCGAATCTAGAAAACATTTTGTCTTAAAACTTTGAGCCCATCCGTTATAATTGTGTGTGGAGATCTGCTATAGATATAATGAAAGTGCACAAGAGGTTTATTTATCATTTAAATCAATGATTTGAATAATATTAAGTTAAGAGCGACTCGCATAGGAAAAAATATGATAAGGCTCAAGAATACATGCGAATTTCCTGTTTTATCCAGCGAAAGAGTTCCTCTCTCCAAAGATCGACTTGACCCTTCCCGGAGTTTTCAATCGCCCATTCAGAAGAGAAAATCTTGATAAAACACTAAGTTAATTTCATAATTCGTCCCTCTGATTGATTGTACTGATAAGATTTTATTATTTTATAGCGTGATGCAAGCACAGGTAGACAACAACAACAACAACAACCGATACCTGTTCTATCAAGTAATAATCCTGCTGTTTATCGTACATCAGCTAATTGGCTTTCTCAACATGGTTTATTTGCTAAAAAATTAACATTATTTCAAATTCTTGCTCCAAATGCTTATTCGCCATGTGAAGATTATATTCCAATACTTGGTAAAACAGTTACATCACAAGTACATGAACGTGCTATGGTTCAAGTTGATTGGCATGATGGAACAGTAAAAAATGTGCATGTTGATTTATCAGGTTTATATGAATATCAAAAACGTTTAAAAAAATTAGTTGAATTATATGAACAACGTATGGAATGGTTATGTTCATCATCTCGAAAAATTTTTGGAAGTATTGTTGAATATAATATTATTCTACTTGTTGATTGTTCATCAGCAAATCGAGATTATATTATACATATACAACATTCATTAAGATTATTACTTGAACAACAATTATTTGGTAGAAGATTTTTTAATATTATTGCATTTGGAACAAATCATAAAGATGGTTTATTAAGATTTAAACCAACAATGGTACAACCAACTGTTGAAAATCTTCAAAATGCTTGGCAATGGGTAAGAAATTAATTTTATTCAAATAAATCAAAATTAGTTAAAAGTAGATTTTTATTAATTAAAAATTTCTTTCACTTAAGATTACATTGATTTAATACATTTAGAATAGAGAGATACACAGAATCTGAACGTTCATTCAGTACGAAAAAGTAGTTTTTGTGTACTTAAAAAGTGAGTACACTCTAGAATCGGTCAGTATGTCCAGCCGGCCGTTTACACGATAACTTTCGAAAGGAGAGTCAGATCATGATGAAATTTTCTACACAATTCAGTCTTAACAATGTCTCGGTCAAGTTCGAAGATGAGCAGGATCCGTCAAGAAATGGCTGAGTTATCGAAAAAATTGTCATTATTGAGAAGATCATCCCTGAGGGGGGGTACAGGGATTTTTTCAAAAAAAATTTTTTTTCTCCGAATTATTCACAACATATATAAATTGACTCAGTTTTTAACGCTGATTCCGAATCTGATATTAGTTTTGAACCAAATCGTAGCTTTTCTAACAAAACATCCCCTGAAAAAGGTCTAAAAATGCAAAAAAACTGCTTGAAGAAAGCAAATTGACTAGATATGTCTCAGATGATAAAAAAACAAAGTGAATATACCTGTTCACTTTTTAAAGTACACATAACACTCGGATTTAAATCCGATGTTTTCGCATTTATGGAGCTTTTAAATTTCAGATGTAACAGATCATCTCTCCCTCAAAATATCAATGAAACAATTACGAGAAGCAGTCATACTAAGTGAAGAATTAACGAAATTCACTTTAAAACGAGTATTTAATCCAAGTGATGAACCGACATTACAAGTACCAACAAATGGGGCTTCGCTTCCAATTGGAAAACGTATCTTTGATCCTCGTGACAAAGACTATTAAATACAGTTATTTGTTATTGTTTTGTTGTCATGTTTTCGGTATTCTATCATTCTTTGCTTTTGTGAAATATGAATGAAGATATATGATGAAGAATAAAAATTTACCAGAACTGGTTGTTTTATTTAAACATATATATATATGTCAATGATTACAAGAGTTTGTCAATATTTGAATTCGCTTGATGTATGAGAAAATAAAAAAGCAACTGACGAAAGAACTTGGCCAGGCGCTCTCCATCTCCGATTTTCATTTAAGTTTGTTCGTAGATTATGTCCTAATAAAAACGCTAAAAAGATTCAAGTGAATAGAATATGTTTATTTTGCTTTTTTAAGGCATAACATACAATATACTTTCCAAGAGATCAACGGTTCCTAAAGTTTGTTTTCGATGTTTTTTTAGCGTAAATCAAAGATAATGACGAGAATCTAATAAATCCAAAATATTAAGTGTTTCTGACGCAGTTGTTAAAAATGTCCGTATAATAATATTCGACTTTTTGTGGTTAGATCATTAAAAAACCGAAAAATGGTTTCTTGCATATATTGGTCGCTTTCTTGAGATTTTTTTTTCTTTAACCGTTCCCTTTGAGTCAGAAAAGAATTTCCTAGAAAATGGACTATACTACTGATCATTACAATAAGTTTCTGTAATCTCCAGTCTTCCAAAGGGGCGAGGTTCTACATTTGACAGTCATCTTTTTACTAATAAGTTGTTTCAAGCATCGTCGAGTTATAGTATTACAAATAGATGAATCTAGTTCCTGGAAACCCTTGAAATTCTGCATCGTATGAAATCTATCCTAACTCAAAGAATTGATCCAAGACACACAAAAATTCTAATAACAGCGACTAATATGCGTAAGAAGCCATTTTTCAATTTTTCTGGAGCATGATCTGAAAGGAGTGCTGAAATGTTTACAGGTAGAAACGTTGGATTCTCATCCCTAGACTGAACAGATACGTTAGAAATGGCTTGTCACCGACGTGACAGTTATCTAGCAACAATGTGTCACACGCAATAGAAATGTTAGCATAGTAACCATAAGATAATTACTGTCAAATTAGAACTTTTTCTAAGATTTCTATTATCAAAAACAAATAATACTTATCGATTATTTCTCTTATGTATGCCGAAATCTCGATGATTATTTGATAAAACATATTAATTGTAATTTGTATTTATGTAAATGGAATTTAATTGTTAACAATAAATAGTTGAATTTCCTATTTAATTATTGTTAAATAAATAATAATAATTATTATTATTGGTTCAAAATATGAAATTAATCTTTAAGATATTAAGTAAAAAATAAGATCATATCAAAAACAATTTTGTATAATTGTTTTAAGTATGAGCATCATAATACTACATAAATATAAATAATTCAGAAAAATAAACTAGAACTACACAAATAGATGAGTATTCTGCCTTTTCAACTTTTATTCAATCTTTGAAAATTTATAAGATTTGTATTATAAAATTATTTGATCTCCTTTCATTGACAATGACAATAAAATTTATTCTTACTTTTAGAATAAATGATGCAAATCATATTTACGATCATTTGTCTGTTTTCTATAGAACAGACTAACAATATTCAGATTTTTTATTTTACAAAAAAATTATGAAAATAAAAAATAGAATAGACATACAGACAACAATATTTAATACATATTTATTACTATAATGTCATTTCAATACTATGCTACAGAATGAATTTGCATGAACATTTTGCATATTACTGAAAAACAAGAAACATACTCAAAACATATGTTCAAAGTATTTGAAACGATTATCAAATTTATGTAGCTTACTGCTCAAACTAACGACTAAAACCTTGCTAAAGGAAGACATAATTCAATTCAAAGAAACTTATAAAATCAAGCATTTTTTTTTAATATTATTCTAATAATTAACATAATAC